>VMDO01011900.1:0-64658 GCA_007922755.1 Pedetes capensis | reverse complement strand
TGTCAGACCAATGACCTTTTCATTGCAAATACATTCTTTCAACATCATAAACGGAGACTATACACATGGACTTCACCAGATGGAACATACAGGATTCAAATTGACTACATATGTGGAAAGAGACGATGGAAAAGCTCTGTACAAAATGTCAAAACAAGACCAGGTGCTGACTGCGGATCAGACCATCAACTTCTCATATGCAAGTGCAAACTGAAGCTGAAGAAAATTAGAACAAGTGTACGAGAGCCAAGGTATGACCTTGAGTATATCCCACCTGAGTTCAGAGACCACCTCAAAAATAGGTTTAATGCATTAGACACAAATGATAGGAGACCAGAAGTTTTGTGGCATGACATAAAAGATATCATTCAAGAAGGAAGCAAAAAGTTCTTTAAAAGACAAAAAAAAAAGAAAAGTCCAAATTACATGTCAAAAGAGACACTGGACCTTGCCCTCAAACGTCCAGTAGCTAAAGCAAAAGGAAGACATGATGAAGTTAAGGAACTAAACAGAAGATTTCAGAAGGCAGCTTGAGAAGACAAAAACAAATATTATCATGACATGTGCTAAGAGCCGAAGGCAGAAAACCAAAAGGGAAGAACATGCTCTGTGTTTCTCAAGCTTAAGGAAGTGAAGAAAAAATTCAAGCATCGAGTGGCAGTAGTGAAAGATTCTACAGGGAAAATATTAAACGATGCAGGAAACATCAGAAGAAGATGGGAAGAATACACAGAGTCATTATACAAGAAAGAATTGGTAGATGACCAACCATTCCAAGAGGTTGCATATGAAGAGGAACCAATGGTGTTGAACGATGAAGTAGAAGCTGCCTTGAAAGAACTGGAGAAACACAAGGTTCTAGGAATTGATGGGATACCAATAGAGATGTTTCAACAAACAGATGCAGCACTGTAGGTGTTAACATGTGTATGCCAACAGATTTGGAAAACAGCTACTTGGCCAACTGACTGGAAGAGATCCATATTTGTGCCTATTCCCAAAAAAAGGGGATCCAACTGAATGTGCAAACAATCAGACAATATCATTAATACCACACAGCAGCAAAATTCTACTAAAGATCATTCAGAAGCGACTGCAGCAGTATATAGACAGGGAATTACCCAAAAATCAAGTGGGATTCAGAAGAGGGCAGGGAACCAGGGAGATCATTGCTGATGTCAGGTGGATATTAGCTGAAAGCAGAGAATACCAGAAAGATGTCTATCTATGTTTTATTGACTACGCAAAAGCATTTGATTGTGTGGATCATAACAAATTATGGATAACACTTCAGAAAATGGGAATACCAGAACACCTAATTGTGCTCATGAGAAATCTGTACATGAACCAGGAGGCAGTTGTTCCAATAGAACAAGAAAACACTGAATGGTTTAAAGTTGAGAAAGGTATGTGTCAGGGCTGTATACTTTCACCCTATCTCTTCAATTTATACACTGAGCAAATAATCTGAGAAGCTGGACTTTATGAGGAAGAACATGGCATCAAGATTGGAGGAAGACTCATTAACAACCTGCGTTATGCAGATGACACCACTCTGCTTGCTGAAAGTGAAGAGGATTTAAAACATTTAATGATGGAGATCAAAGATCATAGCCTTCAATATGGGTTACGACTAAACATCAACAAAACAAAAATCCTTATGACTGGGTCAGCACGCAACTTCACATTAAATGGAGAAAAGATTGAGGTTGTTCAAGATTTTGCTTTGCTTGGCTCTATAATCAACACCCATGGAAGCAGCAGTCAAGAAATCAAAAGATGCATTTCTCTAGGAAAAGCTGTGGCAAAAGATCTCTTTAGAGTATTGAAAAGCAAAGATGTCACATTGAAGACGAAGGTCCGTCTGACTCATGCCATGGTATTTTCAGTCACATCATATGGTTGTGAAAGCTGGACATTGAACAAGAGAGACAGAAAAAGAATTGATGCTTTTGAATTGTGGTGCTGGAGACGTCTATTGAATATACCATGGACTGCCAAAAGAACCAACAAATCTGTCCTAGAAGAAGTGCATCCAGAATGCTCCTTGGAAGCAAGAATGGCCAAACTGCGTCTTACATATTTCGGAAATGTAGTCAGGAGACATCAATCTCTGGAGAAGGACATCATGTTTGGGCATATGCAGGTCAATGCAAAAGAGGAAAACCCTCCACCAGATGGATTGACACAGTGTCTGCAACAATGGGCCTAAACACAAATAAAATGGTTTGCCTGGCACAGAATCAGCAAGTGTTTCGATCTGCTGTACATAGGGTCGCTATGAGTCGGACTCGATGGCACCTAACAACCACAACAATTACCACCTGTGGTCTCAAACTTGTGACCCTCCTACCTCTGCCTCCTGAGTCTCTGGGATTACAGGCATGTGCCACCGGGCCTGGCATGCATCCCTCCTTCCTTAAGTTCTTTATTTCAGGTATTTTGTCAGAGTGACAGGAAACAAAAAGTAGACTGGTACCAGGGGCCAGACAGGGAGGAAATTGGAGTTATTGTTTAATGAGTATAGACTCTCAATTTTGAAATATTGAAAAGTTCTGGAGATCTATTGCACAAAAAGGTGAATATACTTATCATTACTAAGCTGTACACTTAAAAAATGGTTGAAATGGTAAATTTTACATGACATGGTCCTTAGTGGAATTAAATTTTAAAAAAACAAATAATAGCAAATAAAATATATTGTAGTCCCTTTTTGTAACCTTCCTCTTTGGAGACACTACTGAAACTCTGTCCCCACAATGCTGTTCTGTGCTCTAGGAATTTATTAAACCAGTTGTGAGTGATTCCCAACCTTTTATAATGGTTTCTATAGGAACCTGAGCACCATTTCAAGAATATCCCACATGTCACAAATCCTGCAGAACAGCATCAAGAAAATGGCCTTCGAAACCTGGCATACCTGAGGTCTTATGAGTCTTAGATTTGCCCCTCACTGGCTATGAAATTTAGAGAAACTTATGAAATATCTCTCAGCCCCATTTCTTCACTTATAGACTGAGAATAAGTACTTTTTTCATAAGGCCATATTGGTGCTAAGTGAGATAATAAATAAAAAAGTTTGGCATAATGTCTTCCACATAGTAAGGACATACTGAATAAATGCAGCTGGAAATATTGTTCCATGCACATTCATACATAGTATCATTCTCCCCACAACTTGTATCATCCTAGATGAACAGTGCTCATCCTAATGCTTCCACCATTTTTATTTACTTAGCAATCATTCATTATGATACTACAAAAGATCCAGGCATGCATGGTAGCATATGCCTCTAATCCCAGCATTTGGGAGGCCAAGGCAGGAGGATTTTGAGGTTTTAGCCAGCCTGGGCTACATAGTAAGCTCCAGGCCAGCCTGGGATATACAGTGAAACCCTGTCAAAAAAATCCCACCAAATTCCATTCTCTGGGCTAGGCATTAGAAATATGATACAGAGATGTTCCATCATAAAGGAAATGCACCTCAGAGAAAAGGCAACCATGAACTCAATAATACATAGAAAAAAATTGGAAGTGTGAACTGAGAGAAGGGTTAAAAATAAAGTGACCACAAGACCATCTAATATCCAGGCTGCAAATCAAAATGTCAGTATTACACAGCTGTTTTCAAACCTCATCTGCAGAGATTTGAAATAATAAATACTAGTGATAATAATAATAATAATAATAATAATAATAATAATAATGTAAATTGTTATACTCTTAGAGGATAAAAAATACCTGGATAAAGAAAGCAAAGACAAGCTCATATGCTTTGTTTCCTCTTAGCAACACACTTGTTCATTTAAAAATAATTTCATCTGTTCAAATCCTTGGGAAGAAGATCCAGAAACATAGTGTGATTAGTTTTAAGACTGTCCCCCTTTTTCCTCCCAAAAGGAAGAAGAAGAAAATCAAAGTCAGTTTGTTGTGTGCACAATGTTAAATGTTGTGTGTATGTGTGTGTGTATTTATCAGATTTCTTCATGGCATTTTTGCAAAATAGAATTAATGTTCACATTTTATAGATGATGGAAAGGTGATTCAAGATGTTCTATAACATGCCCTTTATGTCATAGCTGCTCAGAAGTTTCATCTGGAATCCTGCATTAGTCCCAATCCCCCACCCTAGAAGAAGCTGTGATCATTCTTCAATCAGAGGTGTCTTCTTGTTGTTGTTAGGTGACATAGTGTCAGATCCGACGCATTGCAACCCTTATAAAATACTCAATAGCTGGTTGTTTGGGGATTGCTTCGGGAGTGAATTGCCACATCCTCCCAGGAGATACCTTGTTGTTGTTAGGTGCTGTTGAGTCGGTATCCGACTCATAGCAACCCTATGTTCATCAGGTGAAACACTATTGTCAGTGCTTCTCTGGTGTTCATAGGGTTTTCAATGGAGGACAGAGTTTTGGGAGTAGGTTGCTGGGTCCTTCTCCCAAGCCTACAGCACCTGGTGTTCCCAGGTGGTCTCCCATCCAAGTATTAACCAGGCCCGACTCTGCTTAGCTTCCAAGATTTGACAGGATGGGATGCCACAGGGCTACGCTGCAGGTGTAGGAGATACCCTACTTACCTCAAAATTTAAACAAAGAATCCAAATCCAAGGTTAACTTTTACAGGAGACATCTTGTAAAAGTTGGAAAGCTAGGACACTCAGAGACCCAAGGAATCTTGAATTTTCAATCCTCTTAAATTCTTGGTACTAAGTAGATCATCAAAAAAAGACTATCTTAAATATTGCAGCAAGTTGAACTTTCTTTAAGACAGTTTCTGAATTCCATTCTCATGCATGTTGAAGAAGTGGGAACTACAATTGGATATCCGTACAACACTGTGTTAACATTCACTGCTCATTCTCTCTCCTGCTTCAGTAGTGGAAAAGATTAATATATCATTCAGTTAATACAAAATGTAATTTATTTCCAAAGTGGTATGTTTCCTTTACAGCATCAAATCTGGCAGCTCTGTACAAATGCTGTTCTGTCAACTGCAATAACGCATTTAATGAACTTGTCCATGGAATAGCACATGTGTAATCTGCACAATCTGAAGCCCTACTGCTTAGACCTCATCCTCTAGCCTATCAACTTCCATATCAGCTGTGATTTAAAAAAAATCCATCTCTGACATAATAAGCTGCAAACCAGCCACTAGAGTCTACAAAATTAGTTTTAGTGTGTTCATGTTCCCTTCTGTAATTCTGCCACTCTTACCAGTGAGTATGCAGAGGGCAAGAATAATTCACCAGGTACCATGGTTCGTGGCTGTAATCCCAGCAACTCAGGATCTGAGGCAGGAGGATCATGATTTGGAGGATAGGGCCCACCTGTACAGCTTAACAAGACCCTATCTCAAAACAGAAAATAAAAAAGAGGCTGGGGGTGTAGCTTAATGGAAGAGCACTTGCCTAGCATGTGTGAAGCCCTGGGTTCAACTCCCCAGAACTGAAAATAATAATAATAATAAATAATAATAATAATGATAATTCCCAATAATTTCACCAACCCTGACATACTCTTTCCCTCAACAGACAATATTCTTCAGAATCAGATGAATCATGAAAATGAATAGACTCTCATGACACCCTCACAGGTGCTTTCTGGGGACTTCACTCAGTAAAGCTTAGATGATGCAAAGCCAACTCTTTGCTTAGCAGCTAAGCTTTGCCATCCTTCCATACTGCTTTAGTCCTTTAAGTGATGTTTATCCATCTATCCACCATGTTTCTAAGAACCAATAAAGGCAAGCCAAAAATACTTATTCTTCCCATTGCAATAAAGTTGATCCCTCTCGTTCCACTTATTCACTCCTGAGCTGCTCTCATTATGATCCTTTTCCCACTCAACTACCATTGGAATTCAAGATTTACATCTGGCTCTGAGAATTCGGAATTTATGTTACTATCTGATCTTTTCTGGTGTAATCTCAGCTTCATCTAAGGACTGTGTAAATTTGGCTCAGCTGGCTCAATTTTTAAAAGTCATTGAATACTTTCATGTGTCAGGCATTATTCTAGATGCAAGGGATAGAAAAGATCAGAGCAGGAAAAAACTCTCATGGAGCTTACGTTCTTTGAGGTAAATCAGACAATAAACCAAGTGAATGACTATATGAAGTGATGGATGCTGAAGATAAATAAAAAGACACTAAAGCAGGAAAGTGGATGAGGGATGATAATTCAATTGCAAAGAAGATATTCAAGGAAGGTCACACTTTGGAGGTGATATTTGAGCAAGGACTTGAATTAAGTAAAGGAGAAGTCTGCTCGTATCCTGACTGGAATCAAGTAGAAAATTTGCTGGATGAGAGTCATGGGGAGCATGACCTTTAAAGTCAGATGGCTCCACCACTTGCCAGTTACAAAGGGCCAACTTATTATTTAACTCCTCTGACTCTCAGAACCCTCACTTGTAAAGTAGAGGCAACAGTACCTTCCTCAAAGGATTTTTAAGTAGATTTCAATGAAATGACACATATAAAATACTGATTACTTCAGTATATAATCAATAGGTGGTTCACAGATGGACAGAGACATAGGTAGATAAACAAAAGATGACAATAAATTAGAATGGGTTTAAGTAAAATAGGATAAAATAGAGGACAGTACAAGACAGAACATAACAGCATAGGTAGACATGGACACATAACAGCTAGAAGGGAAATGGATGTATAAGCCCACAGACTCCAACTTTATTATTTAGCCACCCCTCAGCTGGCCACCTACCTACTGCCTCCATAATTAGGTAGATTTCTGGTCTTTGTGTTTTAAACCTAACCCTGACATGGAAATTTACTATGACTTTGGCAAAGTTACTTCATATTTCTGGGCTTTATTTTCCTCGCTTTTCAGTGAGAAACTCATTCAAAAATGTTGTATGCCTTCTTTAGATCTATTAATCCATGCATTTTGTTGTTGTTGTTGTTGTTGTTAGGTGCCGTCGAGTCGGTATCCGACTCATAGTGACCCTCATAGGGTTTTCAATGGCTGAGTGCTTCGGGATTGCCTTGGGAGTGGATTGCCAGGTCCTTCTCCCATTTTTGTGGTGCTGGGAATTGAACTCGGGGCCTCAGAGACTGCAGCGCAACACTCTACCCACTGAGCTAAATCCCAGCCCCTAATCCATGCATTAATAAAGCTCAAATTTTAATTTATGAGTTTTACTTCATCTCATCTAAATAAAGGAATCATAATTATTTATTCAAGAGAATGAAAGATCTTTTCTTAAAAATACTTAAAATGGTTATTCTCTTATTAAATTTCTTTCTTAAAACTATTGTGCTATTTAACATTTATGAACATCAACTGTACCCAAAACCTTTTTGTAAGATAATACAAACAACCAGGAGGGCTTTCAAGTTAAGATGGCAGATGGTTAGCACCCACATTTTAATTGAGGAAGAAGAGTTAGGGAAAAATGCAAAGTCCTCTACTCAGAATGGAACATAATGGGAGAGCAGCTTTAATTATTAAGGGAGAAAGCAGGCTGTGCTAGGGCGACTGGCCAAATAGTAGAAATTAAAATGACTGAGAAGTGGAAGGGGTGGGGGGACTCACCGGAATCTCCAATGTAGGGCCACCAACAGCAAAACAATTCAGAGTATACTGTGCCCTCCAAATCTTCAAGTAGCTAGCAAATGAGATTTCAGAGGGAAAAAGAGCAGAGCTCTGCAAGATGGAGGCTGGTGCCACACTGCCCCACTGAAGGTTCTTGCTCTGGGGATTGTGGTTTTAAGCAGGGAGAGATTGTCTCCTCCTTGGTCTCTGACACCATGGGAACTGTGACCCAGAAGAGACTGTTCAGGAGGATGCAAATTTATAGGCTGGAAGTGCATGGAATGGAGAAAAGTATCTTCTGCCACTGGAACTTGGACCCTAGAGAGAGACTGAGTGTGCTGTGGAGGGAGAGGCAGCGGAGACAAGCTGTGGGTGCTGCCGGAACATCGAGCTGGAGGGAGATGGATCTGGCTGTGGTGAGTTTGGGAGGATGGAAGTGCCCAAGACAGACAGGCAGCAGGCACTGGTGGAACCGTGAACCACTTGGGACCAGACAATAGCAGCTGCTAGGGAAAGCGGCCCTTGTGTGAACATCAGGCAAAGGGTGCAACCAGGAGCAGGATTAGTGACCTTGTTGAGCCACCCTAATGGGGAAGTGCATGCAGCATGCATCCACGAGGGCTAAAGGGGGAGTAGCCACTGAAGGTGATACACTTGGAGATTGCCAAGGGGAGAGAGGCAATTCGTGAGTCAGAGGGCGAGAAGGGAGGGGACACCCCCTTCTGTTGTTCAATAACATCTGGAAAGAAGTTAGAAGTCTTAATGTGAGTGACAGTCACATAATCTGAATCAATCAAGGCGAGTTGAGTGGCTTCTAGCTGCTTTTTTTTGTTTTATTTGCTTTTGTTTTGTTTTGTTTTGTTCTTTTACTTTTCTATTTCTTCTATTGGAGGGAGCTGAAGAGTTCTAAGCTTCTGCTTTTGCAATGTGTACTGTTCTGTGTGTTTTGTTGTGTTTTTATTATTATTATTATTATCAGTTTAATTTTTCTTTTCTTTTTTTCTCTGAGGTAACTGAATGTTTCTGGGGCTCTTTTGCAATGTGAACATCTCTGTGTGTTTGACTTTTTATTATTATGTTTATCAGTAATTCTTTTTTCTTTTTTTCTCTTTTTTCCTTTTTCTCTGAGGGAACTGAACAGTTCTGGGATTGATTTCTGCAATGTGTCCTGTTCTGTGTGTTTGATTTATTTTTTATTATTATCTTGATCAAAACTTTCCTTCTTATATTTTCTTTCTCAGAGTGAGTGAATTGAATGATTCTGGGGTTCTGCTTTTGCAATGTGTACTATTCTGTGTCAGTATCCGACTCATAGCCCTGTGGCATCCGATCCCATCAGATCTCGGAAGCTAAGCAGGGTCGGGCCTGGTTAGTACCTGGATGGGAGACCACCTGGGAACACCAGAAGCTGTAGGCTTGGGAGAAGGACCTGGCATCCCCCTCCCAAAAATCAATCTTCCATTGAAAACCCTATGAACAGCAGAGAAGCACTGACAATAGTGTTTCCCTGTTGTACAGAGGGTCGCTATGAGTCAGATACCGACTCGATGGCACCTAACAACAACAACAACAACAACATACTAGTAAAAAGAATAGTCAACCAGAAACCCATAAGGATACTTGATATTTATTCACCAAATATGGGTGCACCTAGTTCCATTTAAAAAAAAATGTTATTGAAGAAAAAGAGGCCAGACACAAAAATTACAGGAGATTTCAATTCCCCTCTATCTTCAAGGGACATCATTAAGGCAAAAAATCAACAGATAAATGAGGAACTTAAACTGCACCATAGATCAACTGGATCTTACAGATATCTCCAGAATATTCCATCCAGAACATACAGAATACACACTCTTCTCAGCACTACAAGGAACTTTTTCTAAAATAGACCACCTTTAGTGCACAAAAATGGTCTCAATAAATACAAAAATTGAAATCATCCCCTGTACCTTATAGGAATACAATGGAATAAAACTAGAACTTAAAAGCAAGAAAAATCTCAGTAATGTTACAAATTCATTGAGATGAAATAACACTCTTCTGAATGATCAATGGCTCTCATAGGAGAAATTAAAATTCTTACGCAATCTAATGAAACTGAAAACATACCCTACCAAAATTTATGGGATGCAGCAAAAACAGTTCTAAGTGGGAAGTTCATAGCCCACAGGACCTTCATCAGTAAATTAGGGAAGGCCCAATTGAATAACTTAATGACATCCCTTAAGGCACTATGAGTTCAACAACTAGCCAACCCCAAAAGGGGTACACAAAAAGACATCAAGATCAAGGCAGAAATTTATCAATTAGAAGCTATAAAAATGGTACAAAGGATGAATTAAACAAAGATCTGGTTCTTCAAAAAGCTCAACAAAATTGACATTCTCTTAGCAGACTCATTAAAGAAAGAAAAGCCCCAAATTTTCAAAATCAGAAATAATAATGGAGTCATAACTACATATGCCAACAAAATCCAGATCATTAGAGACTACTCTGAGAAATTGTATTCCCAAAAAATCAAAAATAAGAAAGAAATGGATAAGTTCCTTAACACATATGAATTACCAAATTTAAGCCCAAAGGCACAAGCAAATTAAGCAAACCCATTATATTCACTGAGTTAGACACAGTAATAAAAAATTTCCCAACAAAGAAAAGTCAATTACCTAATTGTTTCATAGATGAATTCTATCAAACATTCAAAGAAGAATTAATGCCTATTCTCCTCAAATTGTTTCAAAAGATAAAAAAAGAAGAGATAATTCCAAATTCATTCTATGAAGCCAATATTACTCTGATACCAAAACCAGGCAAGGACTCTTCTAAGAAAGAGAACTATAGACCAATTTCCCTGATGAACATTGATGGAAAAATCATCTACAAAATTCTGGCAAACTGAATTCAGCAACACATAAAAAAGATCACACACCATGACTAGGTGGGCTTCATTCCATGGATGCAAGGTTGTTTCAACATTCAGAAATCAATTAATGTAATTCAACATATCAAGAGATTTTTAGACAGAAACCACATGATTATCTCAATTGATGCTAAGAAGGCCTTTGACAAAGTGCAACACCCTGTCATGTTTAAAGTACTTAAGAAACTGGGCAGAGAAAGAACTTATCTCAACATGATAAAGGCCATCTATGACAAAACCACAGTCAATATAATGTTAAATGGGGAAAACCTGAAACCATGCCCTCTAAGGTCATGAACAAGACAAGGATGTCCACTCTCTCACCTCTTGTTCAATATTATGATTGAAGTCTTAGCCAGAACAATCAGGCAAGAGAAAGGAATTAAAGAAATATAGATAGGAAAAGAAGAGGTTAAATTATGCTTTTTCACAGATGACATGATTCTTTATCTAAAGGACCCCAAAACTTCCACTAGAAAACTCTTAGAAATAATTACACTTTTCAGCAAAGTAGCAATTTACAAAACACTCAAAAGTCAGTAGCTTTTCATTACACCAATAGTGAGCGGGAGGAGAAGAAAATCAAAACAACAATCCCATTCACAATTTGTTCTTGTTAGGTGCCATTGAGTTGGTGTCTGACTCATAGCAAGCCTATGTACAATAGGTAAAACAGTATTGTTAGTGCTTCTCTGCTATTCATAGGATTTTCAAACGCTGATTGTTTTCGGGGAGTAACTTGCCAGGTCCTTCTCACAAGCCTATAGCCCCTGGTGTTCCCAGGTGGCCTCCGAACCAAGTATTAACCAACCCTGTTTCACTTCCAAGATCTAACAAGATCAAATGCCACAGTGATAGAGCTGCAGGCCTATTCACAATACCACACCAAAAAATTCAAATATTTAGGAGTCAATCTAATCAAAAATGCTAAACACTTCTACAATGAATGTAATGGAAGGCATGACTGGATGGCTGGAGCAAATCTAAGGAAAACTGGCCAGAGAAGGCTCTAGCCATTTACAGAGGAAGACTTCATCCCTGGGAAGCTCTCCAAGCCTAAAAGCCCCCTTTTGTTATCTGTGACCTTAGTCATAGACCCTGCCTATATGCAGATGTAACACAGTTCTACCTATGCACAATGAGTAGAACATGATAACATGAAAAATAAATGATACTTCCCTGACTCACAAGAAAACACACATTAACTCTAGACTTCCCCTGATGCATAAGAATGATTAGTGTTATTATAAGAGTCTAATAAAAAGAGCATGAGACACTCACTCAGGGAGCAGTGCACCTGAAGACACTGGCCTCCACCTTGGTCTCTGACACTAACTCTTGCCATGTGGACTAATTTTTCTGAATCTGCTGACCCCATGGCTGCTGTTGTTGTTGTTGTTAGGTGCCATCAAGTTGAGTCCGACTCATAGCGACCCTCATAGGGTTTTCAATGGCTGACTGTTTCAGGATTGCCTTGGGAGCGGGTTGCCACATCTTTCTCCTATTTTGTGGTGCTGGGACTCAAACTTGGGATCTCAGAGACTGCAGAGCAGCGCTCTACCAACTGAGCTAAATCCCAGCCCCCGTGGCTGCTGGACAGTCACAAAAAAAGGAAAACTTCAAAACATTAAAGAAGAAATAGTAGAAGATACCCAAAGATGGAAGGACCTCCTTTGCTCATGAATTGGGAAAATTAATATTGTAAAAATGGTCATACTACCAAAAGCTATTTACAGATTTAATTAAATCCCCATGAAAATACCAATAACAGACTTTAAAGAAATAGAGAGAAAATCCAAAAATTCATAGGGAAGCACAAAAGACTGCATATAGGCAAAACAATCTTTAACAGCAAAAATCATGCAGGAGGGATCATATTACCTGACTTCAAACTACAGAGCAATAGCAGGAATAACAGCTTGGTACAGGCACAACAATAGGCTTGAAGATCAGAGGAACAGAACTGAAGACCCAGAGATACACCTACACAAATACAGCCTCCTGATTTTTCACAGAGGGGCTAAGAATGTGCAATGGAGAAAAGACACCCTTTTCAACAAATGGTGCTGGGAAAACTTCATATCCATCTTCAGAAGACTGAAAATAGATCCGTATCTCTCAATCAGTATGAAAGTCAACCCAAAATGGATCAGAGAACACATTAAACTAGAAATCTTAAAGCTACTGGAAGAAAAGATAAGGAATACATGCCAACACATAGGCAATGCCAAGTATTTCCTCACCAAAACTCCAGTTGCCTAGGTAGCCACACCAAGAATTGACAAATGGGATTGTTGTTGTTGTTGTTGTTGTTAGGTGCCATCAAGTTGAGTTCAACTCATAGCAACCCAATGAACAACAGATGGAAACACTTCCTGATTCTGTGCCAGGCACACTATCTTATTTATTTTTAAACCCACTGTTGCAGACACTGTCAATCCATCTAGTGGAGGGTTTTCCTTTTTTTGCTGACCTGCCACTCTCCCAAACATGATGTCTTTCTCCAGGGACTGTAGTCTCCTGACTACATGTCCAAAATGTGTAAGATGCAGTCTAGCCATCTTACTAGCCATTCTAGGATAGATATGTTGGTTCTTTTGGCAGCCATGTTATATTCAATAGACATCTCCAGCACCATAATTCAAAAGCATCAATTCTTTTCCTGTCTCCCTTGTTTAATGTCCAGTTTTCACAACCATATGATGCAATTGAAACTACCCTGGCATGAGTCAGGCACACATTCATCCTCAATTTGACATCTTTACTTTTCAATACTCTAAAGAGATCTTTTGCCATAGCTTTTCCCAAAGCAATGCATCTTTTGTTTTCTTGACTGCTGCTTCCATGGGTGTTGATTTTAGAACCAAGCAAAGCAAAATCATGGAAAACCTCAATCTTTTTCCATTTATTGTGAAGTTGCATACTGACTCAGTTGTAAGGATTTTTGTTTTGTTGTTTAGTCACAACCCATACTGAAGGCTATGATCTTTGATCTTCATCAGTAAATGTTTTAAATCCTCTTCATTTTCAGTAAGCAGAGTTGTGTTATCTGCATAACATAGGTTGTTAATGAGTCTTCCTCCAATCGTGATGCTGCATTCTTCCTCATAAAGTCCAGCCGTTTGGATTATTTGCCCAGCATATAAATTGAAGAGAGATGGTAAAAATACAGCTCTGATGCACACCTTTCTCAGTTGTAAAACAGGCAGTGTTTCCTTGTTCTAGTGGAACAACTGCGTCCTGGTTTATGTACAGATTCCTCATGAGTGCAATTAGGTGCTCTTGTATTCCCTTTTTCCAAAGTAGGATTACATGAAGCTAAAAAGCTTCTGTACAGCAAAGGAAATAATTAATAGAGTAAAGGAGGAACACACAAAATGGGAGAGCATCTTTGCATCTTATGTGTGTGACAGAGGACTGAGTTCTAAAATATACAAGGAGCATAAGAAAACAAATACTAAGACAACAAATAACCCAATAAATAAATGGGCAATGGAATTGAACAGATAGTTCTCAAACAAAGAAGTATGAATGGCAAAGAAATACATGAAAAAAAATGTTCAACATCCCTAGCCATTAGGGAAATGCAAATCAAAACACAAAAATTTTATCTCACTCCAGTAAGAATGACCAAAATTAACCAAATAAATAACAACAAATGCTGGTGGAGAAAAAGGAACAGTTTTACACCAGTAATGAGACTGTAAATTAGTTCAGCCATTTTGGAAATCAATATGGAGATACCTTAGAAAATTGAGACTAGAACTACCATATGGCCCAGTCATACCACTCCTGGGAATATACCCAAACGAAGATAAGTCACCACACCACAGGGAAACCTGCACCTCCATATTTAATGCAGAATTTTCACTTTGAGGGTACATGGAATCAACCAAGATGTCCATCAACAGAGGAGTGGATTAAAACCTTATGGTATATATACACAATGGAATATTACTTAGAACAGAATGATATAATGTCATTTGCAGCAAAATGAATAGAACTGGAGAACATCATCTCAATCAACCTAACCTAGTACCAAAAAAAGAAACCATAGATTCTCACTCATATGTGGGAAATAAATCTAACTTAAATCAAGAATAAATAAATAAATAAATAAAACTATAGTATGAAGACATATAAAATAAACATTCATCTATATGTAAGAAGAGAAAATATAAGCAGAGTTGAAAGAAGGAGAGTAGGGACCACTGGGTAGGAGCAGAAGTTGAAGGAGGAGGAAAGGGGAGTGAAAATAAAGAAGAGAGGAAAAGGAGGAAAGGGAAATCTCAAAATATGTGCTGCAACTATATCAATACATGGGAAATACGGTTGTGGAAAACATGTAAGTTGATGAATGTGTAAGCAAAAGTGATATAATGGTGGCATAATGGAGATAACAAGTCTTACTACTCTGTACCCCACAAACATTTATAACTAATAAAAAATCAAACTAAAGAGAAAGAGAACGGTGAAAGCAACATTTAAAATCAGAACTTTTAAAACAGAAATATATGCATCAACATCTGAAGACATAACAATTTATACTGTATAATAATCTTGACCTCTTATAAAGTTCAGCATTCAAAAATATCTTTTGCACCAATTTTTTATCCTCCAAGTGTAATATCTTAACATTGAGTGTTTTAAGTTTATTTCAGGCAATAAAACACAGTTCCACTTGATTTTGATATGATCTAATATATTTTGAATAAATGAATAAAAATTACAAAAGCCCAATTTTCTCCCCTCCATTAGATTAATGATGTAATTTATAAACTGATGAGCATTTATTCATGTGTGAGCAATTACTGAAAACCTAACATGGGCTAGGGACTATGCTTCCATGCAGAAAATACAAATATGTTCAGGTCTTGGTTTGGAAAAGCACAATTTAGTGAGAGAGAAATAGAAATTTTAATGATAAAATGATCTGTGTTGTGATGGTTAATCTTCATGGTGAACTTGACTGGGTTTAGAATCACTTAAGAGATGATGAGGCCATCTCTGGATGTGTTTGGGAGGGAGTTTCTAGAGAAGATTAACTGAGGGGGAAAGACCCACCCTGAATGTGAGTAGCACTATCTCATAGGCTGGGAGCCCAGACTGAATAAAGGGGGTAAAAGAGAAATCCATTGGTCATCAGCATTGTCTATTTCTCTGCTTCCTGGCCTGCCATAAAGCAAGCTGCTCTGCTGTGCCATCTTCATCTCACCATGATTTGCTAATGCCTCTGAAACCATGAGCTAAAATAAATTCTCTATCCCCTAAATTGCTCCTGTCAGGTATTTTTTTCAGTGATACAAAAGCTAACTAATACAAATGCAAATAGATGAAATAGGTATATTATTATAGATATTTACATTAATTACCCTTGCATGATAAGAGATTTCACAGAAGAAATACATTCAATGAGCTCTAAAGAATGAGTTTGTTAGGCGTACAATTTTTCAACAAGCAGATATCACATAATCAGGAAAAATGATAGGCATTATTACCAGTTGACAGGATTATAGAGAGTTATTTTTCTCCTTACTCTTTTCTGTACTGTGTCCAAATCATATTTTACTTCTATAACCAGAAAGCAATACAATATTAATATTACAAAATGAACTCTCTATTCTTTATGGTGAAGGTCATTATGTTTTGTAAAGCTAGAGCTAATTTTTTCCCTAATTCATCAAAAGTGACAGTCTGATAACTAAAGACAAATATATAGTCATTAGATTCCTAGGATAAAGCTAGAAGAATAAGCATTGCATTCCTAGAGAGTAGTCCAGAAACAATCACAACTTCCAGTCAGTAACATCACTTGAAAAATAGTCATACTCTATGCACAAGTCTAAGCCACTTCTGCCTCTGCAATTCTTCTCTTGCATAGCATGTGGTCCACACACCTCCCATCTCAGTAGTCTTTCAATACACCATGCTGACTAGTATTGCTACCTTTGCTTGCTTTTGTCCTTGACTATTTGACACACTTCTACATATCCTTCAATACTGACCATCTAGCATTTTTTTTCTGTAATGCCTTCTAAGATATAAAGACCGATGGGATTTAAATGCTAGTTTTCTTTCCAATAACAAAATCCAAAGGTTTTAAGAAAAGACATTGCTAAGTGTAAGGCCTCCTGAGCTTAGGCCTTCCTTGTCTTTGTGACTCCTTTGGACACGTTTGTTTGGTAACGCAGTCCCTCAGTATCTTACCTGAATACAAAGTGATGTTCACCTTCTGGTCTTCATAGGTTTCAGTGTGGGCAAGTAATATTCATGCTCTGGCCTGACCTCATAGAACCCTTTGATGCCTGAATTCCCCATGAGAATAAAAGCACTGGGCAGCTTTAATCCAAAAATATCAATTATTTGCCATGATGGTGTTGGAATCTTCTGAACTTTGCTATTAGAGTATGACCAGTGTTGTCTTAGGTTGATGTCTTATACAATTGCCATTATTTATTCCATTTTGATTTTTACTTTGTTTCCCTTAGATTCTTTCTCATTGTTAGGTTCTTTTCCAATTGCAAAATGAATATAAGATAGATGTGACATGAGATATTTCTCTTCTACTGACCAGAATATTTTTCTGGCTATGGCATAGTTTCGTGATTTTGATATGCACCTGATTATAAGAGGCTATTATTTAAAAAAATAGAGCAACTATAGTTATCATTCAATAAATACAATTTGTGAAACAAAAGTATTTGAGACTTATTCAACAAATCTTGTTGAATTCTTACTATGTGCTAGGAATTATGCCTCACAGAGTATGAGTACTTGGGTGTGAAATCAAATAACTACATCCAAATAAAAATATGATAAACTAATGAATACAAAACTGTCTCTGGCATACAAAAATACTCATTTCATTCTAAGAAATTCCTCAATGAGTTTAATCAAATGGTTTTCCTTCCTATTTGTATCAATCAGCTGGTGCCTCACTGTGGAAGAGAAACTTACCAAAGCAAACTTATGGCAGAAAAAATTTATTAGGGGCTCACTATTAGAAGATCATAGTCCATAATGGTGGTAGGCCAGGTATGGCAGGGTAGGCGTGGCAGGCCAATGGCAGAGAAACTTATATGTTGGCAGGCCAATAGCAAAGAACAGGTAGAGAGTAGCCAGGCCAGACGCTCCAGGTAAAATTTCCATGGGCCTGACCCAGTGACCTACTTCTGGAAAACTGTGTCTGCCTCCCAAAGTTCTACAACCTCTAAGGAAAGCGCCACCCTCTGGGGACCAAACATTCTAACGTATGACCTTTAAGGGATGTTTTGGGTCTAAGCTACAACATATTTCACCCTACTTTCACAAAACAATCAAACAAACACTGAGTTAAAATGTTCCTTAAAAGCACATGGTTGTTATTGTTGTTGTTAGGTGCCATTGAGTCAGGTCTGACTCATAACAACCCTACATATAGCAGAACAGAACACTCCCCAACCCTGTGCTATGCCTTGCACTATGGTTTTCAATGATTGATTGTTTCAGGAATGGGTTGCTGGGTCCTTCTCCCTACCCTGCAACACCTAATATTCCCAGGCAGTCTCCCATCCAACGACTAACCAGGCAGATCCTGCTTAGCTTCCAAGATCAGATGGGATTAGATACTAGGGTGTGATAAGTACAGACAAAAGCACATGAGGAACATGTAAAAAGTTGGAGAAACAATCTCACTGCATTTTGCCCTGTGGACAAAGGTAAAATATGCATGAATTGAATGTGCAAACTTAAACTTGTTGTTGTTGTTGTTAGGTGCCGTCGAGTCAGTATCTGACTCATAGCGACCCTCATAGGGTTTTCAGTGGCTGAGTACTTTGGGATTGCCTTGGGAGTGGATTGCCAGGCCCTTCTCCCATTTTTGCAGTGCTGGGAATTGAACTCGGGGCCTCAGAGACTGCAGCGCAGCGCTCTACCCACTGAGCTAAATCCCAGCCCAAACTTACACTAGCCATTCTCAAAATATTTTACCTAATATCTCATGTCATATCTATCCTACTTTTATTCATTTTGCAACGGGAAGAGAACCTAGCACTGAGAAAGAATCTAAGGGAAACAAAGTAAAAATCAAAATGGAATAAATAATGGCAATTGTGCAAAACACCAACCTAAGATAACACTGGTCATACTCTAATAGCAAAGTTCAGAAGATTCCAACACCATCTGAATGTGTATTGCCAGTCAAGTCTGAGAAGTCACATAAGCAATGTGGCCATCAGAATTCTCAGCAGGCCACTGCTTAAGATTGTCAGTGCAGTCTACAAGCATGCCAATTGAAGGATATCAATGTTTCATCTTTAGTTTACATAAAAATGAAAGTCACTTGTCTGTTGTTGTTGTTTGGTGGTGCTATTGAGTCGAGTCTGATTCATAGCAACCCTCTGTAGGGTTTTCAGTGGCTAATTGTTTTGAGATTGCTTTGGAAGTGGACTGCCATATCCTTCCCTCATTTTTGAGGGGTTGGGGTTTGAACCTGGGTCCTCAGAGAGTGTGGAGCAGCACTGTACCAATTGAGCTCAACCCCAGCCCATTTGTGCATTAGAATAGCAAAAATAAGATTTATTTTTATCAATTTGTAGGCAATTATAAAGCAAATATCTGAGCAATAGATTGTGGCACCATATCAAGTCTCTCTAATATAAGCAGAAAAAAATCTGTTTAGAATGACTTTATTAAACTCGCATGCTCCTTCATTAGTGCTTCTTCCAAAAGTCATTGTCCACCTGGAGAATGCAGGAAACCTTGCGTCTCTGTCCAGCCACATCTAGCATCATCTGTGTCATCTGCGGACCCCACTGAGCAAATTGGTGGTGGTGAATAAAGTCATTCCTGTGGGGGAACTGCAAGATGAATTATCTTTCTCATGGTAATTACTGTGCAACAAAACTTTGATTTTTTAAGATGAACCCAGTATAGTCAAAAAGAAGTAGGAATTCTTTATCAAAAACATATCTGTGACTAAGAGACTAATGTGGCAACTCAGCCTCAAAATTCAATCTACCACTTGCACAAAATTTTTTTAAATTGTTGAGAAGTTAGGATAAAGATTAGGAAATATCCATTGGATAGACCAACCTCAAGATAATTTTTGTACTTAGAAAGGGCTATTTAGGGGAAATTATGAAGCCAGAATCAAATTGGAGTGAGTAGAAGAGATAGAAGGAAATAAGGAAATAAAGACCGTAAATATAAAGTAGGAGGAGAGAAAAAAATAAAGAGGAAGAAGGAAAAGAGGGCATTGAAGAAAAAAGAAGGGAAAGAAAAGGAGGAGAAATAATTGTTTTTCAATGAAATAAAAGAGATAAGGCAAAATCGAAGGAGATTAAAATATCAACAAAAAAGGAGACATTTATGGATATTTAAAATGGAACATGTTCTGCTAACTAGGAATAAAGTCTGGAGCCAAAATGCCATGTATCAAATTCTTGATCCACAACCTAGCAGCTGTGTGATCATGGGCAAGGCAATTAACCTCTATGCATGTCAATCTTTATCTGTGAAATGGGGACAATAGTATTTACTTCACAGAGTCCTTATATGCAATGAGTTGATATATGCAAACTACTTAAGACAGGATCTGGCATACAGTAAAAGAAGTGTTTCTTATTGTTTTTTCTAATGGGAAGGAACTAGATTAGATGGTAAGGTAAAATGCAAAGAAAATAAAGAAAATAATATCAAAGTTTCTGAAAGAAAGAAGGAGATCACAAAACAGAAATGGAGTGATTAACTTAAGCTAGAAGTACTGTTAATTTCTTTATTGCAAAATAAAGTAAGAAGTATGGAATGGTTGCAGATATTCAAAGTTTTTACTCAGTATTGGCAAATAAAAAGTCTCCCTTCTGATAATTTGAATTTTTTCTATTATAAATATGAGGTAATGTCATCTGCAGAGAGTGTGAAGATAGAAATAGAATATTTGGAAAATTGAGGTGAGAGGGGAGTGTTTAAAATGATCATTTTGAACAACAGAAGAGTGGGTTGACAAAAAGAAAATAATAATATGGTTACTACCAAATATTAAGGGTTCATTTGGTGAGACTACTGAACCTAAATTTATAGAGAGATTGTCTGTCTGTAGTGGAGATTTTTATAGGAGAATTAGCTGCTCAGATGTAGGCATGGAAAAAACAAATTTTTAGGTTTATTCAATTCAACCAGAGTCTATATTCTGCCATGGAGTTGTCATAAAATACAGCAGAGCAAAGAAATTTAGGTCATTATCAAAAGTGTTTTTGAAATAATGACATCATGGAATCAAGACTTCATGAGAAAAACACAAATAAAGGGAAGTTTATGGTTTGGGGAAGGCAGAAGGATCAACTGAATGGAGATATCTCTAAGTTGAAGAATAGTCATAGGGGTGGTAGTTGAAGCTTAAAGAAGATAACCTTATGGTAAAAAAAAATGAGAAATTTAAATTAATGAAGTTTTAAATAAGCCATTACAGTGCTCTCAAAGCCCAAGTTATGATCTTGTTACCATGGCAGTGAACTGAAAACAGCAAGACACTTGAGAAGGAGAAGACAGGCCATGTGCACATGCACTGGAGTCTTCGAGAATACTGGTGGCCTGTGCCAAGGATTTGATAAATCAGGACAGGTCTATGGCCCAGTTTATATCTGAATAACTATGTTTCTGCAGAATTTTACTGACATTTGAAGGATAAACAATTGTTTTAGCTCTGAAAGTATAAAAATGTAACTTTTCAAATCTAGTGCATCATATAGATATATTCCGTGTTAATAATATAATTTTAATTGTCATCATTAACCTCCTTTACAGATGGAAATAATAAGGGTAAGTAACTTTCTCAAGTTGCAAATATCCTAAGTAGCTGACCTGATGGATCATCAAACACAAATCCTCTGATACCAGATCTTGCAAACTCAATCTCACTGTAAGCTAGATAGCCTCTAGAAACTGAAGGGTACATAACTAACTCATTTAGTTCAACATCATACTCACCCTTAAAGGCTAATGAATGTGACCCCCATTTTATGGGTGACACTTAGGAAAGGCATACAGAGTACGAATATGAAGTCCCTTCCAAATTTGATGCTCCTCATTTGAATATCTTAATGTGTCATTTGTGATGAATAAGTTTAATAAGCTTGGCCACTCTCTCTGGTCCTAGAAAAATGTAAGCCCAGATATTTCCTGAGGCCTTTCATAATATAATTGATAATGTCTCAATGAAATATCCCCAGAAACAGAATAAATGTCAGAAACCTGTGTGCCACTAAATGTCCTAGTTATTCTTTGTCATCACACACTATAGAGTATACTTCTTTTTTGGACTATTTTCAAAGTCAAATAGAAGAAATTTGATCTTGTTACACAGTAGAAAATGATCCTACACCCAGAATTAGATCCCTTTCTTCACATAAATTCCATTTTGTAAGAGTGAATTAATTATCCATAAAAATAAATGAGTAGCTTCACTTCTATTTTAAAGCTTGATATACCCTCACCAGCACTGAAAATTGAAAATATCAATCTTGCAATGAATGAGA
Organism: Pedetes capensis; assembly: GCA_007922755.1. NCBI lineage: Eukaryota > Metazoa > Chordata > Mammalia > Rodentia > Pedetidae > Pedetes > Pedetes capensis. The sequence goes on along the minus strand of VMDO01011900.1, from coordinate 42,664 downwards.
AGTTGTCTTCAAGCCATAAAAGATGTTTCTAGAATGGCTATCTCAAGGATGCATAAGATGAAAAAGAAAAGCAAATATGATATTAAAGAAAATTGGCATATGCACCACACACTTTCTTGGGTTGCATTTTTATAAAAAGAGAATTTTTGGTATTTTCGAATCTATTTCTAGATTCTAGACTTGGAAGTTATCATGGTCCATTTTATTCAAAGCCCTTCATACTCAGAGAACATGAAAGGTATTGGTTGTTTTTTCACCACCAAGGATCCATTAATCCTGATGTATATTTGTTGGGGGTAAATCTGCTATCTTTTCCCTGGGGATAGATGTGTGACTTGAGCAGAATGAACTGACACCAATCAGAGCTAATCCTGAGGACTCTGCTTGAGTGAAAGAGAAAAGGCATTCATGCTTTTCTTCTCTAGTTGCATTCAGAACGATGTAGGTTGGGACTGTCTTACAAACCTAAGGGAAGATACTTTGGAAAAGAGCCAACACAGAAGAAGGCAGAGTCAAGCTATAGAAAAATAAACAAAAAGGGGAAAAAGCAAAAAAAAAAGTGACAATGACAACTTTTGTACACAGTCATATATAACCTATTTTTCTTGACTATTACACTTGGCAAACTAATATGTTCCTTTCTGCATGAACCAGTTGAGTTCAATTTTTCTGTCATAATCAAATTAGTCCTGCCTAACACAATAACCAGCACCTACACCCAACTAAACATCAGCACTCTGAGGATTTATGCTGGAAGAGGGAAACCCAAGAGTTTTATTTCTCAGGTTATGTTTTTCTAAAATTGTTGCTTCAAGTAGCCAAATTGTCCTCATATGTGAGTGAGGGTATCATTTCATTTTGAAGTGCATCTTCTCTGTTGAATAAAATTGAGCAGGTGATTTAACCTTGGTGGTGGTGGTGGTGGTAGTGTTAGGTTGGTGAAGTCGGGTCTGACTCACAGCAACCCTGTGTATAACTGAAAAAACACTCTGCTATTTGACAGTCCTTCCCTGCTGCTCATAGGGTTTTCAATGGCTAATTGTTTCAAGAGTGGGCTGCCAAGTTCCTCTCCCAGCCTATTTTAGTCTGGAAGCACAGCTGAAACCTCTCCATCATGGGTGGCCCTGTTGGTATCTGAAATACTGGTGGCATAGTTTTCAGTATCACAGCAACACACACAGCCTCCACAGCACAAGCTGACAGACACTGGGCAGGTGGGAACCTTGGTTTTACCAGTGATAAAACAGGGATAGTAATAGTAATATTCTATGAAATAATTTAGTATAAATTTGAGTAATTTGTGTTCACATTCTAACAGAGTACATTATTCTGTAATTGGAAGCTACTATTTTCTGTTCCATGCATCTCCCCTTGTTGTTCATTAAGCTCATCAAGATTATCGCTATCTCTACACTGGTCAACAGACTTGCACAGCGTTAAGTGATCAATAATTGTTTGTTAAATGAATAAATGAGTTAGTGAATTGTCTATCTTGTGGTGACCATATTGTCACCAAACATCCTCTGTTACCTCTTGTAGTTTTGGTTCTTTTTTTTTCTCAAAAGTGTCCTTGTTTAGATGATACATTTTATGATAACCCAATTCATATTCTTCTTTGTCCTTGTTACTAAGCCAATTTCTCTAGCTTTAATCTAAGCAAACTTTTCTTAATTGGACTTCCAGGGATGGAAAGAACAACTAACTAGGAATATCTCACAATTTTTGTCAAATTAAAGCTATTTTAGTCACTATATTTATAGAGGAAGTCTAGGGTGGCAGAGGACAGAACACTGGATTCAGACTCCAGATGACTCCAAAAGTCTCAATCCTGCAGTTTACCTCTTGAAGACCTTGAGAAAAAGCCAAATAACCTCATTTTCCTCATTTTTGCTAAAATGGACTTAATAATCCCTATCACATAAGAATATGAGGACAACTAAATGAAATAATATAAGTGGAAAATGCTTTTAAAATTCTTTAACACTGTGTCAGTAAATATAATTAATGCTTTGAATTAGGAAAAAACAGGTTCTCCTCTTTCTACCTTAGTTAAAATTGATCAAAAACTTTTATATTCAACCTTATTTTTCCTATTCAACAGTTGAGAACTAGTATGCCTGAGATTTAGGTTTCAGTAAAAGAGTCTTATTACAAAGTAAAATTTTAAATGGAAAGAAAAGGGACAGGTATCAAAGGAGCCATTTCTTTAGCCTAGATTTCCCTTCCCTTTGAGCCACCTCTCCAATTCCCCAGGCCCATCTATTCCCCCAGGCCCATCAGGTGACTTCTCACATACCAATTAAAGCTCAGAGCCTCTAGCATCCAGTCTAGTAAAACATCTCCAGTTAGAAATAAGGACCAATTCTGCCAGGTTTCCACTCCATGTGGCACTCTATTTCTATTCTTATACCTATCACACAGAATAGTATGTATGTATTTACATTCTTATCTCCCCACTAAGCTATGATCTCCTTTAAATAGAAATCTGTATATTACCTGTCTTTATATCTAATAATTAGCACAGATAATAACATATAAAAATGTCCAGGATACATGTTTGTTGAACTGAATGGAAATGACCATGTATCAGTCACATATAATAAAAAAATTGATTGTTGTTGTTAGGTGCCATCGAGTCGGTATCCGATTCATAGCGACCCTCATAGGGTTTTCAATGGCTGAGTGCTTCGGGATTGCCTTGGGAGGGGATTGCCAAGTCCTTCTCCCATTTCTGCGGAGCTGGGATTTGAACTCGGGACCTCAGAGACTGCAGTGCAGCGCTCTACCAACTGAGCTAAATCCCAGCCCGCTATAGGAGCTTTATATATGTCTCACAAATTCTTAAAACAATCTAATAAAGTAGATAATATGTTGTTGTTGTTAGGTGCCATCGAGTTGGTATCCGACTCATAGCGACCCTCTGTACAACAGGGGAAACACTATTGTCAGTGCTTCTCTGCTCTTCATAGGGTTTTCAATGGCAGATTGATTTTTGGGAGGGTGTTGCCAGGTCCTTCTCCCAAGCCTACAGCACCTGGTGTTCCCAGGCGGACTCCCATCCAGGTACTAACCAGGCCCAACCCTGCTTAGCTTCCAAGATCTGACGGGATCGGATGCCACAGGGCTACCGCTGCAGGCAGATAATATGTTACCATTTTTAAATAGAAGGAAACTGGTATCAATACCACATAAGAGTTTCTTATTCCATTATTTTCTGGATGAGCTAAGTTTCAAACCTGTGCTTACTAATAAGGAAATGAATTATATAAATATAGTATTTATGAATTTCTTATTATTACTGTGGCCTAAAAATAACCATGGTAACTGATAGAGCCATTCTCAATTCTATGAGTCTGCCTAGACCTGTTGATTAGCTAGAAAAGAGAACCATCATTTATCAAATTTTGTGACAGTGAAAGTCTGATCATTCCAAACTCCATTGGAGGACCTATTCCTGAGACATTAGAGTAAATAAATGCCAGTATAGAAGCTCTTTCTGAAAAATCTAAAAGCTAGTCACATCCTTTATGTTTTGGAGAACAGCAATAGTTAATTTGAACTGGAAGGTACAGGAGCAAGGCTTACCAATAAAATAATGGTACCCATGGTAGTTGAGCCAATAATAAAGCATGGGGTAGTAAAAGATAACGAAGACATATCAGATAACAGGACTGTAATTATAAGTGACTTTTAGCCTCAGCAAAATTAATTGAGAATGTCTTCATAAATGACTATGACTGAACCCTAAGTGACATTGATTAGGAGATACAGCTTTCTGGTACAAATTCTAAGAGAATTTCCCTGAAGTGAGTCAAAGCTAGATCTATTCCAATGACAATGTGTGAGATGGATAGGAAATGTATCAAATGATTGATCAGATACTTGACCACAGGGTTGCTGCCTATAATTTTTAGAAATTGAAAAGCAGTTTTTATAAGAAATTGGACTTTAAACTATATCATCTAGGGAGGAAAGATGAAGGTCAGAGAGAATACATGGACCCAGGGGAAGGCAATAGATAGGTCTGTGAATTAATTTTTAAATTCCTCTGCATTGGCCTATCATTACCACCTCTGATCATCCAATCCCACTTCTATAGTGCCATTAACATTATGATTTTCAAACACAAAGCTGCTCAAAGTATTTTAGGGCTCCCAATATCCCTCAGGATAAAGGCCTGATTTCCTTGTATGTATTGTCCTTCATGACATGGACATGATTTATATTTACAGGATTACCTCCTTCATTCTTAAAATGTAACTCTCTCCACACTACTATTATGCTTACATGCTAAAAAGTGCCCAAGATGTTCTTTCCCCTTCTTGCTTCCTGTTGACTCACATGTAGGTGTTGTCTTCTCTGTGGAGGCAGTTCTAGCAGGCATCACAACCATAGCATCTGAATATTGTTGTTGTTGTTGTGGTGGTGGTGGTGGTGGTGGTGGTTGGGTGCTATCAAGTAGGTATCCAACTCATAGCGACCCTACTTACAAAAGACAAAACACTATTGTTGGTGCTTCTCTGCTGTTCACAGGGTTTTCAATGGCAGACTGTTTTTTGGGAGTGGGATGCCAGGTCCTTCTCCCAAGCCTACAGCACCTGGTATTCCCAGGAGGTCTCCCATCCAAGTACTAACCAGGCCCAACACTGCTTAGCTTCCAAGAGCTGACAGGATCAGATGCCACAGGGCTACAGCTGCAGGCCGCTTTTGTTGTTAGGTGTTGTTAAGTCAAATCCAACTCATAGCAACCCTATGTACAACAGAATAAAATGCTCCCTGACACAGTGCCATACCTGGCACTACTGTCAGTGCTTCTCTGCTATTCATAGAGATTTCAATGGCAAATTTTTTTCAGGAGTGGGTTGCCAGGCCCTTCTGCCTAGCCTGCAAACCTTGGTATTCCCAAGTAATCTTCCATCCAAAGACTAACCAGGCTACCTCTGCTTAGCTTCTGAGATCAGGCAGGATCAGACGCCAGGGTGCTATGGCTACAGATAGCCCGAATAATCACTTGTATATCATCATTCTGATAATTATCCATGTCCACTTCCAAACAGCAAGTAGATCACAAAACATATTAACCTTTTAATAGACTCCAAGATCTAATGCCTGATATAGCTCTAGAGTAGAATAGTAAGTAAAAGAAACATTTGCTTAATATTATGGAGGTAGAGGAAGAAAGAAAATTATAAAATAAGCAAATATGTGGCAAATGACATCTCAGAAAGGGCTAAGGAATCAGGGTACAGAGCCCTTACTCTGCAACTCAAATTGGTATTCTAGTAACACCACCTCAAGTGTCTACTTTTGGTGGGGTGGAGGAATTAAAGAAATGAGAGAGAAAATGAGAGAAATATAGGGTAGAATGCAAGGGTAGGGTAAATTGCAGATATTCCTACAATCCTGAAAATCTGGTGTCCAAACTCAGAATACAAATAGATTTGGATAACAATGGACAATTGAATTTTATTTTCCTGTGTGCAGTGCCCACAGTCAATACCACATGGAGAATTCAGTGCTGACTTTTGGGATCAGAGGATTATTTGCTATGAGGAGCTGCCCTGTGCATTGTGAGATGTTTGATTGCATCCCTGGCCTCTAACCATCTCCAAATGTTGTCAAACATCCCCTGGGGGAAGAGGAACAAAATCATCACCAGTTAACAAACACTTCTGTAGACAGAGGAACAGAGTGGAGAGAAAGGCTGTAGGTCCGAGGTGTCTAAGATGGGTTTTTATTTGTGATTTCATCTATGTTGTTGTTATGAGGTACCATCTGACTCATAGTGACCCTATGTACAATAGAACGAAACACTCCCCAACACTGTGTCATGGCCAGCACTGTGTAAGTACTTCTCTGCTATCCATAGGGTTTTCCATGACTGATTATTTTGGGATTGTTTTGTGAATGGGCTGTGAGGTCCTTCTCCTATTTTTGCAGTGCTGGGGATAGAACTCAGAGCCTCAAAGAGTACAGGGCAGTATTCTACTAACTGAGCTAGGGTAGCTACAATTAACCAGAAATGTCTTCAGAACTGTTCTTGAACATTTGAGAATCTTCAATTATTCAAGAATCAGTTATACCAATTTCACCAAACCAAATGAGTAAAAGTAATTTATTCTACATGGATTTTGAACAACTGAGTTTGAAAAGATAACACATACTCAACAAATCCTTCTTTCTGACATATTATAATTGATAAAAATTGTGTTGACTTTTAACAAGTGTTAAGTTTATTTTGTATTCTCCAAGGATTAGATGTTTTTAAGTTATTACTTTTATCTCCTATTATAGATAAGCCCATATTGTATTGATAATTATATTGTGTTCATGCACAAGTATTAAATAGGAATAAGATACAGTCTCTGGTTTTCAGGATACTTGAAGAAAAAAACATGTATTTGGAGAGATCCTACTTCTGATTAGCTTATGATGTTGTTGCTGCTGTTAGGCACTGTAGAGTTGGTTCTGACTCATAGTGACCGTATGTACAACAGATGAAACATTCCCTGTGCCATGCCTGACACTATTGTCATGCTTCTCTGCTATTCATAAGGTTTTCCATGGCTGATTGTTTTGGGAATGGAATGCTGGGTCCTTCTTTCAAGCCCACAGCACAGGGTATTCCCAGGTGGTTTCCCATCCAAGGGCTAACCAGGCCCAACCCTACCTAGCTTCCAAGATCAGATAGTATTGGACACCACTGTGGCACAGCTGCTTGGTGCAATGGCACTGGTTGATGACTCCCTTTTTTGAATCCCAAATTAGGGAAAAATTATAAACCTAAAAGCTATGACAAATTCCACAGTAGCACATAGCAGAGAAGTAATGGAGGCATTTGGGGAAGCAAGAAGAGAGATGACAGTCACAATGACACAAAAGATGATGGAATGCCCTAAGATTACATTCCTCTTTGCAGACTGATGTTACTTACCAAACAACTAATATCTCTAGGAAAATATTCACTTGCAAAAAGAAAATATAAAACATTTACCTAATACAAACATTACAAAAGAAAAACAAAAATCTGAATGAACTACAAATATTATTTGAAGCAATCTTAATGAACTAATCAAAAAATAATTCAAAATAAACAAAATAAATATTCTCAAACAGGTAAAGGAGGATATTAGGGGAAATGAGCAAGAACAAGAGCCATGAACATCAAGAAAACTACAGTTATTAAAATAGATTGGATGGATAACAGGACGGACACACGCAAAGACTGGTGAGTTTGAATATCAGGATGAGGCACTCTCCCAAAGCACATGAAGAATAGCACAGATGGAAAAATTTTAAAGTTATTATTAATTTCAGAAGAAAAGGAAAAAAGTTAAAGGAAATGCCTTTTTAATGTAACTAGGAACATCAGCTGTCATTGAAAATTTCACAGAACAATGAATGTTTAAATTTAACATTAAAATAACAATAATAACAAGAGTTAAACTTACATTGAAAGACAGCTTTTAAAAAGAAAGATTCAGAAATACATTAACTGTATGAGATAATTTTAAAATAATATACAAAATTAGAAAAGGGAGAAAAATATACAAGTAAAGATAATCCAAAAAAGTTATAGTTATCCATTTTACATTAACAAACGCATAATTTAAGATGGAAAAATCTGAACTGTCAAAAAGAGATGCCATATGCTGGCAAAATGAGCAATAAATTGTGTTAAAATCATATTTTATAGAAACTTAGCACTTACTTAAATCTATATTAAGAAATAACTGACAGAAACATGTACACAAAAAATCAAATAAAAATGTAGTTGGAGATTTTAATAGACATCCACTTCAAATATAATAGAGTAAACAAAAAAGGCAAAATGAAAAATGGTATAAATAATTCACAAAAGGAGAAATTTAAGTGGCTGTAAATATATAAGGACATGCTAAAACTCACTAGTAAAAAGGGAAATAAATGCTAGTGTTTTATCACCTTCATATTTGTTTCAGAATCACAGTTAAGTGAATATGCAATAATATGGAAGATATTAAAACATAATTTACAGTGAAAAGTAGGAAAAATATATTTAGGCATGCCATATGATCTGTAAATTTAAAACATATGCTGACAAAATTATACCATAATCTGAACAAATTCTTGCATAGTTAAAAACTTGAATTCACCAGAGTGACTTATCTGTGTCAGGTAGAAATTAGAAGAGATAAGACAGTGAATGGAGTAATAAATAAAAAGAGCATTCTCTTGCATAGACCAGTGGTGATTATAACCCCATGAACCAATTAATATGATTTAATCAACCATATAAACCTAATAAAAATACATTATTTTGGATGCAGAGAGGGAGGAGAAACTTCTCATATGATAAACGGGTTGTAAACACTTCACAGAGGCTGGAACCAATCAGCTGAATCTTCATGGAGAGGTAGGGTTATATTAGATAGAGAATGCAGGAAGAAAATTATTTCAAAGTTATGAAACCTCATACTCAAAGACACGGTCAAGAAAGAGCTCATCACGTTCAAGGAACTGCAAGGAGAGTGGTGGGTAAAGGTTGAAGGATTTGGTGGATTGGAGAGAGACAGGTATAGTTGGAGGGACAGGAGATGCAAGGCTGGTGTCAAGGTCGGAGGAATACATTGGGTCCAGGATGTGAGGCTCTTGTTGGTGCTGTGAGGAAGACATTGGGAACCTATGTGGGAGTAAAAGCTGTAATGACCCTTAGTGGCTAATGGAAGCTGCATGAAGAATTTCCAAGCTGTCACAAACTAGCCAAGCTGTCAAAAATTCCAGAGCTGAAGTAGAATAAAGCAGTTAGCTAAAATGAGGTTCCTGTAAAGAATGTCCCTGTCACTCTGTCTGGGGTGGCGTCTGCTGTAACTAGAGACGAGCAAGTCAGCAGACTTTGATTGTCAGATGATTTATGTCAGCCATCGTGTGTTGGAGTGGCAGCTACACATCTGTCATCAGGACAATGTTGTATAAAAGATATTTTAATTGCTCCGGATTATAAGCAAAATGAGCACAGCATCACAGAGATAAATTATGGGATCACTGCTAATTTACATGTTGTGTTATGAAAGGCAAAGTAAACCCCCAAAGGGCTAGGGGTGGGGGCGATTATTTTACTGAAAGGAGGTGTGGGCAGGAAAGTTTTATAACAATGGCAACAAAAGAACCTCAATTCAGAAAAATGTCAGGCTGATATATTCCATTTTCTGTCCTGTATTTAATCAAATTTAGAAGGTATTGACGGAAGAAGCAGGCTTGGGAAAAAAGGACTTGCAAATGTCAAATGTTAAAAGAAATGTTTGCATTTAGGTAATCTCTCAATTCCACGATGCATAATAGGCACTATTTAATGTCTGCACACCTGCTTCCCACTTGTCTGCCTCTGGTGTTTCTCTCCCCTCCAGTCCCTCCTCTTTACTTTAAGCCTTTATTTTCCTCCTCCTCACTGGTGTCTCTCATTTGCCTCTGCAGAATGAATCCTCATGAAGCATCACTCCAATTAATCAAGCATCTTGCTGAGAAACTCCTTGAGGCTGAACACAGCCTGCGGGATCCAGTTGTTAACTCTTCTCAAAGTCAAGGGCCAACATGATATTCATTCATTCATTCAATAAATATTTTTTCAACACCTATTATACACCAGGTTCTTTACACTTGGAACCTGCCAGTGAACCAAACCTGACAAGTGCCCTTATTCTTATGGAGCTTAAATTCTAAAGAGACCCTGAATTTCAAAGTTCAAATCAATTTCATATGATACTGCTTTTAAAAAAGCACTAACAATGTTACTCATAGATCCTTAAATGCAGGCCAGGCTTTCCATTTTGTTTGTTTTTTTACTTATATTCTTATGTATAAATACTTCTTTTCTATTATGTTGTTGTTGTTGTTAGGTGCCGTGGAGTCGGTATCCGACTCATAGCGACCCTCATAGGGTTTTCAATGGCAGACTGTTTCGGGATTGCCTTGGGAGTGGATTGCCAGGTCCTTTTCCCATTTTTGCGGTGCTGGGAATTGAACTCGGGACCTCAGAGACTGCAGCACAGTGCTCTACCAACTGAGCTAAATCCCAGCCCTCTTTTCTATTATATGTGCCTTGATTTACATCCAGTTACTTAGGCTTTCATTTCCTCGATGTCTTCTGCAAAATTCCCTTCTTCTTTTGTTCCTTGACCACTCTTTCTTATGGTTATTTATTTGACTTCCCAACAAAACAACACCTATTATAAAGTTCTCATTCCAAGTTTCTTGCCTCTGAGGACCACCTGCTCATTTTCTGGCTCTCCTCTTCCCGTGCTCCAGCAGCAACAATTCTCTGATATCATCAACACTTCCAATGGGTCATTGTTTACTAGCACTCCCTACTATTATGTCCTCACTGAACTTCTCACTCAGATTTAAGGACACATTATTTTATTTTTATATCACAACTCATATCTCTATCTCTACACATATGTTTTGTCATTATATCACCAAGACCCAAAACAGTAACCCAAATATAACCACAACTAGCATTCATTGAGCACTTACAGTATACCAAGCTCTAGCCTAAAAGATGCTTTAATGTGTGAGTAGATGCACCATTCACAGCAGCTTTATGATACAGATTCTCTTATTTTCTCCCATTTTACAGATGAGAAAACTATTTTAAAATTTTCAATTCTTTTAGTGATTAACATAGAAATGAAAACCCATATCCTTAACTTATGAAATCAAATACTGATTAATAAGAAACCCCAAGAGCTTAAGTAACCTGTCTTAATTTCACACAGTTTCTATGGGGTAGAACAAGGATTAAAAATTCAAACAGCAAAGTCCTAGTCCCAGAATCCATTCATTTAACTATTCCACAATCCTGGAATATATTGGGTGCTCAAAAATATTTACAGAATGAATGAATGAATGAACAAAAGTTTCTTGTGCTTTATAGATGCATTCCTGATGATGATTAGGCCTCTTTTATTCTGTCAGTCCCCTGCTTGGTGTTTCCTTTAGGAAGAACTTGCTTAATAAGCCTTTCCCCAAATGACTAGAAGGTAAAAGAACATCTGCCAGCTGCTTCATCTAAATTGCTTCATTCGATTCTTGAAAACAATCCTGTGAAGTCAGCATTATGTTTATTTTAGAGATAATGATAACAATAATGTTGATAACAAGCATTTCTGAGCCTCTATGATATTCTAGTACTTGTTTAGTACTAGGACTTACTTGTTTTCTTTAATGCTTTTTCCTATTCCTATCTAATGGCTTAATTAATACTCATAATGTCCTCCTGAAATGGATAATATCACCATTTACACATTAGCAAATTGAAACATTACATAGATTCAGGACATGGTGATAAATAAGTAAATAAGCTCTAAATAAAATGATACATGCTTAGTAAACATATAGTGAATATAATTCAAATCCAAAGCAGTTAGAAACCAAATACTTTTGTGAGCAACTCAAGGCATTTTAATATTGGTAACCATCAATGGTCTGCAGCTGTACCACTGAGGCATCCGATCTTGTCAGATCTCAGAAGCTAAGCAGGATCAGGCCTGGTTAGTACTTGGATGGGAGACCACCTGGGAACACCAGCTGCTGTAGGCTTGGGAGACGGACCCAGCAACCCAGTCCCAAAAAACAATCAGCCATTGAAAACTGTATGAATAGCAGAGAAGCACTGACAACTGTTTTGCCTGTTGTACAGAGGGTCTATAATCTTTGTGGGGTGATTAAAGTGTTGCTAGAATTGATGTAATGGATGCATAATGGAAAAAGCCAATGCTGCATTACTCTGTACTCGATCATCATTTACTAATTAAAAAAAGAGAAGGGGCATGACTGAGATTTAGGTTTTAGTAAAAGAGCATTTGGAATTTATATAAATAAAACCATATTAATATTAAAATAGATCTAAAAATATCCTTTGACTCAGTATTTGCAGAATATATACCACTACATCATTTTGCTTCTAAACATCTAGCCACCTTTGGAGAAACTATTGTAAACTTTTTCTAAAACTCCTAAAGTTGATTATGTTAAGTGTGCTTTTTAATCCAGTCTAAAAATCCCTATCTTTTAATTGGAACACCCAGACCGTGCATGTTGAAAGTACTCATTAATATATGTGGGTAATTTTACAGTGTTCCTGGGTGATTTCTATTTGTCTTGCAGATTCCATGTTCCCATTTATTTCTTTTTGTTTACTCAGTTGGATGACTAACTTCATTGGTTCCCCTTCACATCTTCCCAATTTTCAATTATTGTGGTGTTTGCATAAGTTATAGCATGAACCCTTAATTTATGAAGTACAATGCAAAGTAAAACACTATCTTTAAAATGGAAAAAATCATATGGGTAAATCACTATGAAGACCAGTACTGGATTCTTAGTTATAGTACTGAGTTGATTAACTGTGTTTTTCCTATGTTGCTTTGTAACAATTTAAAATGAAAAAGGAAAGAATGAATTATTTAAAAGGGTCAGACATCAGATCATGAGTTTTCAAGTACACTGTATCATTTGAAATGTCCTAGTACTACAGATCCTCATATTCTGATTTTAAGGATGAGGAAACAAAAACAAACAAACAAACAAAAAAAAACCAGCCTTTTGCGTGTCTACAAGGGCTAAGATTCTAGTCTCTCTTTTACAAGACCATACTGCATTTTCCTCCCACTGCTCTTAGTTCCTGTCCTAAAATAGGGAGACATGGCCTGGCAAGCCCACAAAAAATGTTTGCCTTCTCTAACTCTCAACAGCCTCCTAGAAAAAGCAACTCCCTGAGGGTGAAGTGCTCTTAAATGACAGGCTTGACTGTCTGGATGTCAGTCCTCTGCTGTTAATTTTGCGCTGTCTTGTCAAGTCTCCAATATCTTTAAGCAGATTTTTATATTTTATCTAGATCTTCTATGTGTCCTCAATCATAGCATTGATGCAAATTCCCCATTCTACTACTGCTGAGAGAAGTCATAATTGATTTTTTCACTCAACATTTTATCTACAATATATTCTCACATCAATAATCCATAGTTCTTTTAAACTAATGCTACTTTATTATGTATTTATGCTGTTTCACAATTTTTATTATTCTAAATCCACTCAATTGCTGGTAACAATAAGAACAATACAAAGTATGAATAGATATTAAGTGATTAAAATGAGCTATATTAACATATGCCTGCAGCCGTACCATTGTGGCATCTGATCCCGTCAGATCTTGGAAGCTAAGCAGGGTCTGGCCAGGTTAGTACCTGGATTGGAGACCGCCTGGGAACACCAGGTGCTGTAGGCTTGGGAGAAGGACCCAGCAACCCACTCCCAAAAATCAATCCACCACTGAAAACCCTATGAATAGCAGAGAAGCACTGACAATAGTGTTTCATCTGTTGTACATAGGGTCTCTATGAGTCAAATACCAACTTGACGGCACCTAACAACAACAATAACATGCTAACACATAATCTAGTGCTTTATTTACCTCAGAAAAACCTTTTCCACAGATGAAATATTGTAAGGCTCATAAATGGCAAAATGGCTTGTCCAGGGTCACAGAATTGGAAAGCAGTTGGACCAGATTACTGAGTGACCATTAGATGAGGTACCTTCTGAATGAAAATGGAGCACCCTGACAGTCACAAAACACACTCATGATGCCGTACTTGGTTAAGGTTATGAATGCTACACAGAATACAGGAGAAATAGATGCTGTAAGAGAAAGTCTAAGTCAGAAACATAAAATTTTAATAATAGATATCAATATAGATGATATAGATAAAGATATAGATAATGATGTATCTATGAATAGATAAAAAGTTGTTGTTGTTAGGTGCTGTCAAGTCAAGTCTGACTCATATCGACCCTCACAGGATTTTCAATGACTGTTTTGGGGTTGTTTGGGGCGTGGGTTGCAATGTCCTTCTCCCATTTTTACAGTGCTGGGGATAGAACCTAGGTCCTCAGAAAGTGCAGAGCAGCATTCAGATAAATAAATGTTGTTGTTGTTGTCATCGAGTCTGTGTTCAATTCATAGCAGCCCCACATGCAACAGGTGAAACACTATTGTCGTGCTTCTTTGCTATTCATAAGGTTCTCAATGGCAGATTGACTTTTGGAAGTGAGTTGCCAGGTCCTTCTCCCAAGCCTACAGCACCTGGTATTCCCAGGTGGTTTCCTATCCAGGTACTAACCATGCCCAACCCTGCTTAGAGTCTGAGATCTGAAGAGACTGGAAGCCCCAGTGCTATGGCTGCAGGCTAGATAAATAAATAGATAGATATAAATAGATAAAAAAGATATTAGTATAGATAGGTGACAATTGCCATTTAGAAAACTTGCAACAAATTTCTTTTCTACCAGCCATATATACAGTGGACATGTGAATATTTTCAGCTATCAATGAATTTGCCTTGCATTTGCTTGTTTCTTTTTACCAACAGTCAGTGATTTCAAACATCCTCATATACGTAAATTGACCATTAAAAAATGTTAATTGGCAGGAGTAATGATGGAAATGAAGTCTACTGAGTAAATGGACCCTGGCCAAAAGAAGAAAAAGAAAAAGAAATTTGAGATAAATCAAGTAGCAGATTGCCTAATTTGATGTCAAACAGAAAAGAGAAGATCTGAATGGAGGTTTGAGGATGAGGAGGGGGCAAGGTCTATCCATCACCAAAGGAGAAGGAGATAATGAGTTCTATCATTACAAAAGAAGAAAAGCAATTGAAAAAAGCAGAGACCTGATACAGAGCCATTCAAAAATGGGAAAAGAAAGAGCCTACAAAGAATTAGATATAACCCTAATCTCATTTTAAAGATTAGGAATAACTATAATTAATGTTGTTGAAAGTGCAAAGATTTGATGACTCTGTGTTCATGGACTTCCAGTCACTAGAAGTTACAATACCCACAAACAATGCAAAAAGAAGGAAACATTACCTTGGAATGCATGAGGACTGGGAATTCAAATGCTCCGATTCAGAGGGATTTAGGGATCAAGAAACTCAGACAGGAGAGGGAAGAGACTTGGAAAAATTTACAGTTAAAGTGAATGAAGTTTGTTGTATCTAAAGTATTCCACAATGAGCCTAAAAATAGAAACTCCAAATGCTTCTCATCTCACCAAATGAAAGTTAAAAATCTTCATTTATCTATAAGATTCTAGAAGATCCTATTCAGCTCTTTCCTTTTTCTTTTCATTTATTTGTCATATACTCACTGTAAAAAAAAAATGATGGATGCTAGTATGAGATTTTCATAAACCTTATCACGTACCTTGATCATATTCACCCCCTCTCCATTACCATATTTTATTCCTCTCCCTGCCTCCTGCTGGTCCCTTCCTCTTCCCAAATAGTCCCTCTTCTATTTTCATGTCGTAGATAGATGATAGATAGATAGATAGATAGATAGATAGATAGATAGATAGATAGATAGATAGACGGATAGGTAGATAAAAATCTAGATTCTGTACGTGAGAGAAAATATGTGTTATTTGCCTTTCTGAGCCTGTTTATTTTGCTTAACATGATGGTCACAAGTCTCATTCATTTTTCCCACAAATTAAATAATTTTGTTCTTCTTTATGACTAAATAGAATTCCATTATGCACTTATACCACATTTTCTTTATCCATTCATCTGTTGATGGAAATCTAAGCTAATTCCGTCACTTAGCTATTGTGAATAATGTGACAGTAAACATGGGTATGTAGGTATCTCTATAGTATGCTGGGGTAGATTCCTTTGGGTGTATTCCCAGGAGTGGTATGGCTGAATCATAAGGTAGTTCTACTATTAGTTTTTTAAGGAATACTCATACTAACTTTCAGAGAGCCTGCAATAATTTACGTTCCTACCAACAGTGTACAAGGGCTCCTTTCTTCTACCACCCTCACATTCTCACCAGCATTTGTTGTTGGTTTTCTTGATCATAGCTGTTCTGACTGAGATGAGATACAATCTCAATGTTGTTTTGTTTTCCATTTCCCTGATGGCTAAGCATGTTGAATATTATTTCATGTATTTGTTGGTCATTGGTATTTCATCTTTTGAGAATTGTCTGTTCATTCCATTTGCCCGTTTGTTGGTCAGATTATTTGGGGAGTGTTTAATGTTTTAAATATTCTAGATATTAATAGGGGCTGGGATTTAGCTCAGTTGGTAGAGCACTGCACTGTAGTCTCTGAGGTCCCGAATTCAATTCCCAGTACTGCAAAAATGGGAGAAGGGCCTGGCAATCCACTCCCAAGGCAAGCCCGAAACAGTCAGCCATTGAAAACGCTGTGAGGGTCGCTATGAGTCGGATACCAACTCGAGGGCACCTAACAACAACAACAACAGATATTAATACTTTGATCAGTGTATAGCTGGCAAAGTTTTCTCCCATTCCATAGACAGGATTTCCACTCTATTAATTGTTTGCTTTGCTATGCAGAAGCTTTTTAATTTCGTGCAATCACATTTGTCTATTTTTGCTATTATTTCCTAGGCTATGAGAGCTCCTTTCAAAAAGTAAGTATTGGCCAGGCATGGTGGTGCATGCCTGTAATCCCAGTGGCTTGGGAGGTGGAGCCAGGAGGATCGCAAGTTCGAGACCAGAGGAAGTCTGCATAACTTAGCGAGACCCGGTCTCAAAAAGTAAAGAAAATAAAGGGCTGGAGGTACAGCTCAGTGGTCCAGCACTTGCAAAGCATGCAAGCGCAAGGCCCTGGGTTCAACCCCTAGTACTGAAAAAAAAAAAAAAGTAATTATCTATGCCTGTATCTTAAGGTATTTTCTCTATGTTTTCCTCCAGGAGTTTTAAAACTTCAGGTCTCATATTAAGGTCTCTGATCCATTTTGAGTTGCTTTGTGTACAGAATGAGAGATAGAGATTTGGTTTCATTCTTCTACATGCTGATATTCCATTTTCCCTACACTTATTGAAGGGGATATCTTTTCTCCAATCCATATTTTTGGCACATATGTTGAAAGCAGATGGCTGCTGCTGAATGGGTTTATTTCTGGGTCCTCTATTCTATTCCATTAGTCTACATTTCTGTTTTTGTTGAGGTACCATACTGTTTTTGTTATTATGACTCTGGAGTATAATTTGAAATCAGATATTATGATAACTCCAGCTTTGTTCTTTTTGCTCAAGATTGTTTTGGGTATTCAGGGCCTTTGTATTTTCATATGAATTGTAGGATTTTTTTCTGTTTCTATTAAGAATGTTATTGGAATTTTGGTAGGAATTGCATCGAATCTATAGATTACTTTTGGTAATATAACCATTTAGCTATTAAGTTTATCAACCCATGAGCATGGAAGAGCTTTCTGTATTCTAGTTTTCTACAATTTCATCAGTGTTTTGAAGTGTTCACTGTAGAAATATTTCACCTCCTTGGTGAGGTTTTTTCTTAGGGTTTTTGGTGGTGGTTGTCATAGTGGTGTTTGTTTCGAAGTTATTCTGAGTGGAACTGTTTTCTTGGTTTCTTTATAAGCATGTTCATAATTGTCATATAGAAAACATACTGAATTTTGGATGTTGATTTTGTATGCTGCTACTTTGCTGAAGAGTTTCTGATGGAGTTTTTGGAGTTTTTTTTTAATTATAGGACCTTATTAAGAGCAAATAGAAATATTTATATCTCTTTTATTTCTTCTCTTGCCTTATTGTTCTGGCTAAGTAATTAAGAACTATATTGAATAATGGTGGAAAGAGTGGGAACCCTTGTCTCATTCCTGATTTTAGAGGAAACACTTTCAAATTTTTGCCACTTAGTATGATATTAAATATAGGTCTCTCATATAGAGTCTTTATTATACTGAAGTATGTTCCTTCTATTCCTAGTTTCTTCAGAGGTTCTAACATGAAGTGATGTTAAGCTTTGTCAAGGCTCTTTTCTACATATATTGACTTTTATCTTTGTTTCTATTTATGTACTATATTATATTTATTATGTATGTTGAATAATCCTTGAATCCCTGGAATGAAACCAACTTTGTCATAGTATATAATCTTTTTTATTTACTGTTAATTTCTATTTACAAGCATTTTTTCCTGTAAAAAAAAACTTTGCATCTGTGTTCATCGGGGAAATTAGGCTATAGTTTTCTTCATTTCTTTGTTGTTGTTGTTATTGTTCTCATCATGGTACTACTGGCTTCACAGAATTAATTCAATAGTGTTCCTTCCATTCCTATTTTATGGAATAATTTAGGAGCATTGGTGTTAGTATATTTTTACTTTTTTCCAGCACTATGGGATTGAACCCAGGGCACTCCATAATTAAGTTATAACCCCAGCTCCATCGTTGTGGGGAGAGGCAGTGGAATAGGGTCTTTCTAAGTTGGGAGGGCTGCCTCTGGCCTCAGTTCATGATCATCCTGCTTCAGCCTCCCAAGTCACTAAGTTTACAGGTGTGTACCATGGCACCTAGCTGTTAGTACCTCTTTAAAGTTCTGGTAGAATTTATCAATGAATCCATTCAATTCTGGGCTTTTCTTTGTTGGTAGGCTCTTTGGTATTACTTCAATCGCATTATCTATTATGGATATGTTTGTCTCTACCCTCTTGGATTAATTTTGGTAGGTCATGTGTGTCTAGAATCTTGCTGCTTCATCATTATCTTCAATTTATTGTAAAATAGGCTTTTAAACTATTCCATAATGATACTATGAATTTCATTGGTATATGTTATAATGTCTATTTCTCCATCTATAATTTTATTGATTTGGCTCTTCTCTCTCTTTTTTTTAGCTTGGCTAAGTTTAGTCAATCTTATTTATCTTTTAAAAATAGCAAGTCATTGTTTCATTGATTCTTTGTATTGTTCTTTTAGTCTCCATTTCATCAATTTCTATCCTCATCTTTATTATTTCTGTCTACTAACTTTGGGTTTGCCTGTAGCCATAGCCCTGTGGCAACCAATCCCATCAGATCTCGGAAGCTAAGCAGGGTCGGGCCTGGTTAGTATCTGGACGGGAGACCGCCTGGGAACACCAGAAGCTGTAGGCTTGGGAGAAGGATCTGGCAACCCCCTGCCCCCCCAAAAAATCAATCTGCCATTGAAAACCCTATGCACAGCAAAGAAGCACTGACAATAGTGTTTCCCCTGTTGTACAGAGGGTCACTGTGAGTCGGATACCGACTCAACGGCACCTAACAACAACATCAACAACTTTGGGTTTGGCCTGTCTTTGTGTTTCTAAAAGCTTCAGGTACATTATTAGGTTATTTATTTGAGATCTCTCTGATTTTTTAATGCAGACAACCATAGGTTCTGATAAATTGTATCTTCATTCTCATTAGATTCTAGAAATTTTTTAATTTCCTCCCTGATTGCTTTGATGACCCACTGCTCACTGAATAGTGTATTGTTCTTTCTGCGTGTGTTTCTTTCTCCACAATCTCCGTATGTTCTCTTCCTACTGAATTCTCCCCCGCATGCCTGTCTGCTTGCCATACCAGTGTGTTGCTGTGATGCTGAAAGCTATGTCACTGATATTACAGTCACCCATGATAGACAGGTTTCAGCTGAGCTTCCAGACTAAGACAGACTAGGGAGAAGGACCTGAAAGCCCACTCCCAAAACATTTAGCCATTGAAAGCCATTGAAAGTGGAAGGTACTCAAAAGATTACTGGGGAACAGTTGCTTCCTCAAAGTATAGTCGACATTAACAACAAGAATGGAGTAAAGCCCCAAGGACTTCCATTTACTGATGTGGCACAACACAAAATGAAAAGTAACAACTATAAACATCCATTAATGATTGGAACTTGGTATGTATGTAGTATGAACCTAGGAAAATTAGAAACCATCAAAAGGGAAAAGAAGTGCACAAACATGGACATTCTAGGCATCAGTGAGTTAAAATGGACTGGCATGAGCCATTTTGAATCAAATAATCATATTATCTACCATGCTGGGGATGAGAAATTAAAGACAAATGGGGTTGCATTCATCATCAAAAAAGACAGCACAAGATCTATCCTGAAGTACAATACTGATAGAATAATATCATACTCCAACACAGAAGGCCAGTGAATATAAATATTATTCAAATTTAGGCACCAAATAGTAAGACTACAAATGAAGACAGGGAATATTTTTACCATCTTCTACAACCTGAAATAGACCAAACATGTAATCAGAATGAACTGATAATTATTAGTGACTGGAATGCAAAAGTTGGAAATGAAGAATGCTCAGTAATTGGAAAATACAGCCTTAATGACAAAAATGATGCTGGAGATCACATGACAGAATTTCATTTGCAACTTTTCACTGCAAATACATTTTTTCACCAACATAAGCAGTGACCTTACACATTGAATTCACCAGATGGAACATATAGGAATGAAATTTGCTACATTAGTGGAATAAAAGGATGGAAAAGCTCAATATCAGAAGTCAGAACAAGATCAGGTACTGGTTATGGATCAGATGATCAAATGCTCATAAGCAGATTCACACTGAAACTGAAGAAAATTAGAACAAGCATATAATAAATAAGGTATCACCTTGTGTATATCCCTCCTGAGTTCAGAGACACCTTAAGAACAGATTTGATGTGTAAAACACTAATGACCAAAGACCACATGAGTAGTGGCATGACAGAAAAGAAATCACTCATGAGGAAAATAAAAAGCTGTTAAGAAGACAGGGGGAAAAAAGAAAAGGATGAATTACATGTCAAAAGAGAATCTGAAACTTGTCCTTGAATGGCAAGCAGAAAAAGTAAAAGGAAGACATAACAAAAATAAAGAACTAAACAGAAGATTTGAAACAGCAACTCAAGACGACAAAATCAAATGTTATAATGATGTGCAAAGAACTGGAGACAGAAAACCAAAAGGGAAGAACATGCTCTGGTTTTCTCAAGCTTAAGGAATTGAAGAAGAAATTCAAGCCTTAAGTGACAATAGCATAAGATTCTACATGGAAAATATTAAATGATGCAGAAAACATCAAAAGAAGAAGGAAAGAATACACAGTCATTATACTAAAAAGAATTGGTGGTTGACCAATCATTTCAAGAGGTTGCATGTGATCAGAAACCAATGACATTGAAGGTAGAAGCGAAAGCTGCCTTGAGGAAATTGGCAAAAACACAATGTTCCAGATATTGATGGAATGCCAATAGAGATGTTTCAACAAACAGATGCATCACTGGAGGTGCTCACTTGTTATGTCAAGACATTTGGAAAATGGCTACCTGGCCAACTGACTGGAAGACATCTATATTAATGCCTATTCACAAGAAAGGAGATCTAACCAAATCCAGTAACTATCTAATGATGTCATTAATATCACAAAGTAAAATTTTGCTAAAGATCATTCAAAAGTGACTGCAGCAGTATATAGACAAGGAGCTGCCAGAAAATCAAGCCAGATTCAGAAGAGGGTGTAGAACCAGGGACATCATTGCTGATTTCAGCTGGATATTAGCCAAAAGGAGAATGGGGGCTGGGATTTAGCTCAGTTGGTAGAGCCCTGCGCTGCAGTCCCTGAGGTCCCGAGTTCAATTTCCAGCACGGCAAAAAATGGGAGAAGGACCTGGCAATCCACTCCCAAGGCAATCCCGACACAGTCAGCCATTGAAAACCCTATGAGGGTCACTATGAGTTGGACACCGACTCGACGGCACCTAACAACAACAACAACATTAGCCAAAAGCAGAGAATTCAAGATGTCTATCTGTGTTTTGTTGGCTATGGAAAGGCATTTGACTGTGTGGATTATAAATTATGGATAACATTGCAAAGAATGGGAATACCAGAACACTTATTTGCACTCATAAGGAATCTGTCCATGGACTAGGAAGCAGTTGTTTGAACAGAGCAAGGAAATACTGCCTGATTTGAAGTCAGGAAAGGTGTGGTCAGGACAGTATCCTTTCACTATACCTCTTCAGTTGCTATGCTGGGAAAATAATCCAAGAAGCTGGACTTTGTAAAGAAGAACATGACATCAGGATTGGAGCAAGACTAATTAACAAACTGTGTTATGCAGGTGACACGACTCTCCTTGCTGAAAGTAAAGAGAATTTGAATCATTTACTGATGAAGACCAAAGAACACAGCCTGCAGTATGGATTGTGCCTCAGCATCAACAAATCATAAATCCTTACAACTAGGTCAGTAAGCAACTTCTTGATAAATAGAAAAAAGACTGAGGTTGTCCACAATTTTGCTTTACTTGGTTCTACAATCAACACCTTTGGAAGCAGCAGTCAAAAAATCAAAAGATGCATTGCATTTGGAAAAGGTATTGCAAAAAACCTCTTAAAGTGCTGGAAATTAAAGACGTCACACTGAAGATGAAGGTGCACCTGACTCATACCCTGGTAGTTTCAGTAACATAATAAGGTTGTGAAAATTGGATGCTGAATAAGGGAGATAGGAAAAGAATTCCTGCTTTTGAACTATAGTTCTGGAGACAAATATTGAATATACCGTGGACTGCCAAAAGAACCAACAGATCTGTCCTAGAACAAGTACAACCAAAGAGCTCCTTGGAAGTAAGGATGACCAGACTGCATCTTGTGTATTTTGCACATAATGTTAGGAGAGATCAATCCCTGAAGAAGGACATCTTGTTTAGGAGAGTGGCAGGTCAATGAAAAAAATGAACACCATCAACTAGATGGATTGACACAGTTGCTTACAACAATGGGCTTAAACATAAAAAAGACCATGTGCCTGGTACAGAATCAGGGAGTGTTTTATTATGCATAGGGTCTCTATGAGTTAGACCTGACTTGACAACACCTAACAAACAATAACAACCGACTTCTAGTTTTATTCCATAATGATCTGAAAAGATACAAAACATTTTGATTCTTTTGTAGCTGTTAAGACTTACTTTATGGCCCAGAATATGATCTGGTTTTTAGAGAAAATTCCATAGGCTGCTGGGTAGAATGTGAATGGAATATTCTGTAGATGTCTGTTCAATCTATTTGATTTATGGTGCAGTTTAACTCTGAAGTTTCTTTGTTGAATTTTTTGCCTGTTATGTTCTATTCAGGAGAGTGAGGTATTGAAGTCACCTACAATTATCATATCTGGACCTACTTGTCCCTTTATGTCCAGTAGTGTTTGTTTAATGAAATTTGGTACACCAACAGTTGATGCATGCATATTCATAATACTTATACCTTCTTGATAATTTTTGCTGTTGTTAACTTGTGGACCTTTATCTCTTCTGACTAATTTTGGCTGGATGGCTACTTGGACTAATATGAGAATAGCTGCTCATGCTTGCTTTCAGTTTCCACTTGTTTGGTGTATTATTTTACATCCTTTCACATTCAGTCAGTTTTTATCTTTACCAGTAAGGTATGTCTCTTGGAGACAACAAACAGTTGGATCTTGTTTTTGAATTCTGTCAGCTAGTCTGTCTTTTAATTAGAGAATTGAGAACATTAATATTTAAGATTATTGATAAAGATATTTGTTCATCCCTCTAATTTTATTAGTCATTTTCCTAGTTGGTTAAAATACTATTTGTTCTTTTCTTTCTTATTCATATTAGAGGTTTGCTGATTTCCTGATTTGGACAATTTTGATTTTTTCCTAGTTCTCATTTATCTATCCTCTCATGAAATTTGGTTTTTTTTTTCCCTGAGCTGTATTGTTTGTGACTTTCTTCTTCTTCCCTGTGTAAGAATCTTTCAAGTGTCTTCTGCAATTTTGGTTTAGTGGCCATGAATTGCTTTATTTTATGCTTATCTTAAAAGGTCTTTATTTCTCCCTCAATTTTAAAAGATAAGTTTCCTGCATTTAACAACGTTGGTTGTCAGTTATTTACTCTTAGGGCTAGAATTATGTTATTCCATACTTCCTTAGCTTTTAGAGTTTCTACTGAGAGGTCTGATATTGTTCTGATGATTTTGCCTTTGTAACTAATTTGGTGTTTTCTTCTTGCAGCTTTTATATTGTTTATTCTGTAGATTAAGCATTTTAACTGCATTGTGCCTTAGAAAGTTCTTTTTGGTTATGTCTATTTGAGGTTCTAAATACTTCCTGTACTTGTGTGTCCATATCTTTTCCTAGGTTTGGGAAATGTTCTGCTTATAATTTCATTAAATAGTTTTTCTATGCCTTCCCTTTTTATCTCAGCTCCTTCTTCCAACCCATAGGTACTTAGATTTGGTCTCTTGATCAGAGATCTTGATAGTCTCAGTCATGCTTCCGTTTTTTTCTTTATTATTATCTGAATGTAATATTTCTTAAACCTTGCCTTTAATCCCTATATTCTTTATTCCCCTTGATCTAGTCTATTGGTGATTTTTTCACTATATATTTTATTTATTTTGTTAGGTCTTTTATTTCTAATATTTCTGGAAATTCTTTTCAGAATCTCAATTTCCTTGCTGAATCTCTCCTACATATTGTTGAATTTTTCATTCATGTTACTGACTTTCATATCTAGGTCTTAAATTGACTTCCTTATTTCATTAACCTGCTGGCTTAAATCTTCTTTGATGTTACTAATCATTTTTTAAATTAGGCTTTTGAATTCTTTGTCCAGCATTTCATCCACTTCATTATCCTCAGTTATTGAGGAGTTATGAGTTTTTGAAAGGGTCATATTAGCTTGATTTTTCATGTTTTTGTGCTTCTTTTCTTTTTTCTTTTTATTTTTATTTGTACTAGGGGGTTGAACCCAGAGGTTCACAGATGCTTTACAAGTGCTGCACCACTGGGCTGCACCCCAAACCTATTTTTATACTTTAGTTTGAGTCAGGGTCTCTCTAAGTTATACAGGTTGCCTCTGGCTCCAAACTTAAGATCCTGCTGGCTCTGCCTCCCAAATTGCTGGGATTACAGGTGTGTACCACCTCACCTAACTCATGTTTTTTGTTTCCATGTTGTAATTTATACATCTCTTTGGATGGATATGTCTCTTTTTTTCTTCTTCTTCTTTCTATCCTTCTTTATTGTGGTGGGTTTGTTTTGTTATATGCGGGTTTTCTTAGAGGGTAGTCTTCTTTGGGGATTATAATTTCCACAAAGTTCAATTGCTGCTCCAATAGAAATTTCTTTGCTGGCTTTTCTCCGCTGTATAGACCTCAGCCCTCAGTCTCTGATTAAGGATATTTGCATCAATGAGTGAGTTCATGTCATCTCAGCTCTTGCCTTTTACCTGATATTATCTTCTACAGCTTTCCTCAAAAGCATTCCTATCATAACACTTTGTTGCTCTTTCTTCTTGCCTGGGTCTTTTCTGCCTCAACCTAATACCTTCTTTCCCCTGGACCCAGATAGCTCAGTTCCTCAGGCCTTCACTCAATTCTTTCCAACTCAGTGAGGCCCCAGCTTATCACCACACAAAATACCTCCACCCTGCCATGCTCCCCAGAACTCCCATTTCTCTTCTGTTTTAATATCCACCCTTTGTTTTATGTTCATCTAACACATTATATATATAGTTTTAGTCTTATCTTTGATTTTGAGTAGAGTACAGAATACTTTGATAGTAAATTGGAGGAGCATTTTTTTAACTTTCTTCTTTGCTGTATTCCCAGTACCTGGAATAAAACCTAGATCATAGTAAGCAAGAAGTAAACATTTGCTGAACAAATGAAATTAACATTTGTGTTTATTTTTCTTTTAGAGTTTTTTCCTACACTTTTAAAATAGTTTTAAAACATTCAACAATTCCTACAAAAGCAGTGATATTCTTTCCACAGAGGATTCTGACTCCCTGCCTTGTACTAATTCCTAAGGGCCAGGGATTCATGACCTTCAGAAAGCAAAGCAAAAGATCTAAATATTAAACTCAAAGCCTATTTTTTAATATTTCCTACTCTCAACTTTCTCCTTTATCGATTCTGTGTGAACTCCCAGTCTCTGTGCTCCATGTTTGTAGGCCTAAGGCAGGTTTGTAATCTTCTCAAAATCAACAAATTTCCCTTAGGCCACTGCCTGCTCCTCTCTGAACCTTCACACTCCTGCTTCTGGGCTGATTCTTCTCTACTGTCTGACCAACATCACCATCTTGACAGACTTCACTATAGATAAAATGCCTGGTTCTGCCCTTTCTAATTCCCAGGACAGATACTGATGTATTCCTTTAAAACAAATTACAGTTCCCTAAGGATACAATGGGCTGGGATTTAGCTCAGTGAGTAGAGTGCTGCGCTGCAGTCTCTGAGGCCCCGAGTTCAATTCCCAGCACCGCAAAAATGGGAGAAGGATCTGGCAATCCACTCCCAAGGCAATCCCGAAGCACTCAGCCATTGAAAACCCTAAGAGGTTCGCTATGAGTCGGAAACCGACTCAACGGCACCTAATAACAACAAGGATACAATTCTTTGTTTTAAATAATGTACATTTTGCATACCAGGTATCAAAAATAAGCTTGTGTGTATTAGGATGGAATAGGAAGGGGCATATAAGGAGCTGGGAGGGATGATTTAAATGTTCTAAACCTAGTGATTGCAGTTGCACAACTCTGTGGCCACACTGAAAATCAATAAACAGTACTATTTTTAAATGTTTATTGATATTTTAATTGTATATATTAAAAGATACAGAGTGATGATTCCATCCACATATACAATATGAAATTATCAAATCAAGATAGTTAACAATTCTATCTCCTTAACCATTCTTAACATTTTTATTAATATGTAATAGTAATTGTACATATTTATGAGGTACAGTGTCATTTCCTAAATTGCATACAGTCCAGTGGGTTTCATTATGGGGTTTTCATGGAATTGCATCCTGTACTGCCACTTGTTCTCTCCCTTCTTATCCTCCTATGCTCCTCCTGCCCCTCCCCTTCCCAATTGTCCCATATGGCATTTTTCAGATTTTAGATTCAAATACATATGTGTGTTGGTGGTGGTGGTGGTAGTGGTGGTGTTAGGTACTATCTAGTTGGGTGTGACTCGCAGTGACTCTATTTACAATACAATAAAATGCTTCCCAATTCTGTGCCAGGCACATGATCCTATTTATATTTAAGTCCATTGTTGCAGGCACTGTGTCAATTCGTCTAGTGGAAGGTTTTGTTTTTCTCATTGACCTTCCACTCCTCTAAACATTATGTCCTTCTCCAGGGATTGGTCCCTGACTACATGTCCAAAATATGTAAGACACAGTCTAGCCTTCCTTACTTCCAAGGAGCACTCTGGTTGCACTTCTTCGTGGATAAATCTGTTGGTTCTTTTGGCAGTCCACGGTATATTCAATATTCATCTCCAGCACCATAATTCAAAAGCACCAATTCTTTTCCTGTCTCCCTCGTTCAATGGTCCAGCTGTCACAACCATATGATGCAACTGAAAATATCATGACATTAGTTAGGCACACCTTCATCTTCAATGTGACATTTTTACTTTTCAACACTTTAAAGAGATCTTTCCCCACAGCTTTTCCCAATTCAATGCATCTTTTGATTTCTTCACTGCTGCTTTCTCATTTGTTGATTGCAGAACCAAGTAATGCAAAACCTTGGACAACCTTAATCTTTTCTCCATTTATCATGTAGTTGTATGCTGATGCAGTTGTAAGGATTCTTGTTTTCTTAATGTTGAATCAGAGTCCACACTGAAAGCTATGTTCTTTGACCTTCATCAGTAAATGTTTCAAATCCTCTTCACTTTTAGCAAGTAGAGTTGTGTCATCTGCATAACATAGATTGTTAATGAGTCTTTCTCCAATCCTAAGGCCACATTCTTCTTCATAAAGTCCAGGTTCTAGGATTATTTTCTCAGCATAGAGATTGTAGAGGTATGATGAAATTTTATAGCTCTGATGTACACCTTTCTCAACTTTAAACCAGGCAGTGTTTTCTTGTTCTGTTTGAATGACTATCTCCTGTTCTGTGTACAGATTCCTCATGAGTACCAATGGGTGTTTTGGTATTTCCATTCTTTTTAGTACTATCCATAATTTGTTATGATCCACACAGTCAAATGCTATTGCATAATCAATAAACCATAAATGGACACATTTCTTATATTCTCTGCTCTTGGATAATATCCATCTGACATCAGCAATGATGTCCCTGGCTCCCCACTCACATGAACTTCACCAAATAGAACATACAAGAACCAAATCCACTACATTTGTGGAAGGAGATAATGGAAAAGCTCAATATCAAATATCAGAATGAGACCATGTGCTGATTGTGGATCAGACCATCAACTGCTCATATGCAGGTTCAAACAGAAACTAAAGAAAATTAGAACAAGTGTAAAAAAGCTGAAGTATGACCTTGAGTATATCCCAACTGAGTTCAGATACCACCTCAATAACACATTTAGTGCAAAGGGCTGGAGACAGAAAACCAAAAAAGAAGAACATGCTCTGTTGTTTTTTTTTTTTTAAGTTTAAGGAATTGAAGTAAAAATTCAAGCCTCAAGTGGCAATAATGAAAGATTCTACAGGGAAAATGTTAAATGATGCAGGAAACCTCAAAAGAAAAAGGAAGGAATACACAGAGTCATATAAAAAATAATTTGTGGATGATCAACTGTTTCAAGAGGTTGTATATGATGAGGAACCAATGGTACTGAAGGATGAAGTGGAAGCTGCCTTGATGGAATTAGTGAAACACAAGGTTCAGGTGGGAGAAGAATGTGGCAATCCACTCCCAAGGCAATCCCGAAACAATCAGCCATTGAAAACCCTATAAGGGTTGGTATCAGTTGAACACAACTCGACAGCACCTAACAACAACAACAAGGTTCCAGGAATTGATGAAATACCAGTAGAGATATTTCAACAAACAGATGCCACACTGGAGGTGCTAACATGTTTATGCCAAGAGATTTGGAAAACAGGTACCTGGCTAATTGACAGGAAGAGATCCATATCTATGCCTATTCCCAAGAAAGGGGATCCAACTGAATGTGAAAACTATCGAATATCATTAATATGATTAATGATATTAACATATCATTAATATCAAGCAAAATTTTACTAAAGATCATTCAAAAGTGATTGCAGCAATATATACACAGGGAACTGTCAGAAAATCAGTTTCTGCCTATGAGTGAAAACATATAGTATTTCAATTTTCAAGTATGAATTATTTTGTTTAGTATGATAGTCTCTAGTTCCATCCATTTTGTTGCAAATGATGTGATTTCATTCTTATTTACTACTGAATAATATATATATGTATGTGTGTGTGTATATATATATATA
Organism: Pedetes capensis; assembly: GCA_007922755.1. Lineage (NCBI taxonomy): Eukaryota > Metazoa > Chordata > Mammalia > Rodentia > Pedetidae > Pedetes > Pedetes capensis. Next base: position 13,539 of record VMDO01011900.1, on the reverse strand, counting down.
TATATATAATATTATATTTTTAAATCCATTCTCCTACTTATGGACCTCTAGCCTGATCCCACACCATTGCAATTGTGAACAGTGTTGCAGTAAACATGGAAATGCAGCTGTCTCTGTGGTATGATGACTTAGCATCCTTTGGGTATATACACAGGAGTGGTAAAGCTAGATCATATGGTACTTCTATTTTTAGCTTTCTGAGAAACAGTCAGACTGATTTCCATAATGTCTGTACTAGTTTACAATCCCTCCAACAGTGTAAAAGGGTTTTTTTTAATCTCCATACCCTTACCATAATATATTTGTTTTGTTGATACTAACCATTCTGACTGGGGTGACGTGGAATCTCAGAATAGTTTTGATTTTCCTTTCCCTCATGGCTAAAGATGTAAAATGTACTCTTTAAAGAGGGGATTTTATGGATGTGAATTATATCTCAATAAAAACATTTTTAAATTAATTTATGTATAGTCTACTTTTTCCCCCTTGAACACTCATTATTATTGCTCTGGTCTGTAGATCCCAAGCATTTCTTCATCCATCCAGTAAATATTTAGTGAGTGACTGCCACTGGTCAGATACCATGATGGACACTGGAGATATAAAAGGGAACAACGAAGCCATGGCCTTCACCACAGTAGTTGTTGTTGTTGTTAGGTGCCATAGAATCAGTATCCAACTCATAGCGACCCTCATAGGGTTTTCAATGGCTGACTCTTTCGGGATTGCCTTGGGAGTGGATTGCCAGGTCCTTCTCCCATTTTGGCAGTGCTGGGAATTGAACTCGGGACCTCAGAGACTGCAGCGCAGCGCTCTACCAACTGAGCTAAATCCCAGCCCCCACCACAGTAGCAGACTAGTGATATTGAAAAAAATGATGTGTTCTAAGAATCAACATATAGAGTGCTACACATAAGACAACAGTAGTTACAATAGTACTTATCATAGAATTTACCATAAGTGACTCAGTAAACATTAAAAGAATATTGCCATTTATATTGTTTTGTTTCTCTTTCTCTATTTCTCTCTCTCTGTCTCTCCTTCCTTCCTTATCTCCTGGTTTTTGCAATCGCCACAGAAAATTTGCTACTATGACAGATCTGCTGTGTGTTTTCTGTGTGTTCAAAAATGACTCTCAAGCACAGTCTTTCCCAGGGAAAATATCATTCCTGGCACTCAAAAAAATCTTAGATTTTTCCATACAAATCCTCCACTGTTTTTCATAAAGTAATTCCCTTTCAATTTTACAAAAAAAAATCAAGCTTAATAGGTTCCTTTGTTGTACAACTTTGTTGTACAGTTGAATCCTGATGATTTGACATGTTTGGCTCAGTGTCACTCTGCACTCTCTGAAGCCCTGGGTTTGATCTCCAGCACTGCAAAAACGGGGGAAGGACATGGCAATCTGCTCCCCAGACAATCCCTAACAATCATCCATTGGAAACTATGAGGGTCACTATGAGTCAGACTGATTGCATAGCACCTAACAACAACATTTTCCTCCAGGCACTCTGCTTCAAAACATAGCATTAATATCTCGTTAATATGCTGAAATGCCTGCTGCCTGCAGCTGTAGTACTGTGGAGTCCAATCGCATCAGATCTTGGAAGCAAAGCAAGGGCATCCTTGGGTAGGCCTTGGATGGGAGACCACCTGGGAACATCAGGTGCTTTAGGCTTGGGAGAAGGACATGGCAACCCGCTACCAAAAACGGTCAGCCATTGAAAATCCTATGAATAGCAGAGAAGCATGACAATAGTGTTTTGTCTGTAGTATGTTGGGTCACTATTAGTCAGATACACATGGCACCTAACAACAACAACAACGTGCTGAAAATATATGTTTGCAACCCAATCATCATGAAGCAGAATCCTTCACTTCATAGAGAATTGAGAAACCAATGGATCCCAGAATTGAATTCTTCTAGAACAATTGCCACGCTTAGGAATTTTGGAGTAGTTTGCAAACACTGGTATCAGAATACTCTTCCATCATTTCATCCCATTCTAATCTGTGAACAAAGCTATTATGAAGTCTCTTCTTGCCTCTCTAGCTATGATCAGCTTAAGGCCTCATTTGTGAACCTTTAGAGCTGCACTTTGGGATATCTTTGTTTGTTTGCTTGCTTGCCTGCTTGCTTCTTGATTACTGGCTTAATCTTTTTTGACTTCTCAGGTAAAGGACAGAAATAGGAAAAGAGATGCTTACGAGAATTCTCAAGAAATTAATTACAGTCCATTGAAGCCACCTTTATAGTCTGATTTACCCAAGAAGAACATATGACTGTTTAGGTATTAAAGATGTCAATACACACAGCTATGTTGTAGCAGGAAAACAACTGGAGCTGGAGTCAAAAGGCCCATGGCTGAGCCCTCCCTAACAAAGCCTGGTTCCTATCCAGGCCTCAGTGAAAATGTTTAGTAATCTGCAAAGCACTGTGCAAATGCAAGGTTTAATCCTGAGGTAGTTAAAGAATTCAAAGTGTTTCGATATCATTTCATGCTGATTTTCCAGACTTAATGTTATATGAACAGAATTATCAGTAAGTATTCACATTTAAAATTATGCCGCTGGTTCACAAATTAAAGTCAGCTCTTTTTGAGACCCCCAGAACTTGATCTGCTCATCGTCCTCTACCTTTGTCAGTGCAGGTTCTTCCCTTCCACCTCCTTGCCTCCCTCTCCCCCTCCCATTCTCCATGTTTGTATTCACACTGTTCTCCCCACCAGACTTGCTTTCCTCCTCTTTGTCATTTGTCTTTTCTCTACTTATACCTCAAAATCCAAGATAGATCCTTCTTTATCCTATGATGCCTTTTTACGCTGCTCAAATAGGTATAGTTCTTTTCTTTCTCTAACTTCTTGTGACAAAATCACCATACAAGCACATCTCTCTCTCAAAATGCTTCCTGTTTGTGTCTAGCACTCCAACTATAGCTAATTAGGCTGCTGCATATAGGGAGTAGTGGAAAATAAGCCTGGTATGATCATTTTGGATGATATTGTGGAAGGCCTTGAATTCCAGGGCTCTATAAGCACCTTGCCTGCAGCTGTACCACTGTGGCATCTGATCCCTTCAGATCTCAGAAGCTAAGCAGGGTCAGACCTGGTTAGTACTTGGATGAGAGACTGCCTGGGAACATCAGTTGGTGTAGGCTTTGGAGAAGGACCTGGAAACCCACTCTCAAGAAACAATCAGCCATTGAAACCCCTATGAATAGCAGAGAAGCACTGACAATAGTGTTTCACCTATTACACATAGGGTCCCTATGAGTCAGACACCAACTCAATGGCACTTAACAACATAAACACCTTTGAGGTATTAAAATGTTTAAGCAGAAGAGTGGCATGTCAGTATTAAAGAGCTTAGGTAACAGCCAGAAGTCTGTTATAATAATCTGGACAAGCATTGATGAGGAGAATAATGAGATCCCTGGCAGTGGAAGTAGAAAAAAGTTAGGAAGGAAGTAGAGAGATGGTCGTAGTGAAGAGCTCCAGCATGAGGCTATGACAATGTTCTGTGTGGTCCTCACCTGCTTCTGTTGGATTCTCCCTATTTCAAGGACTGAAGGCCATCATCCTCCCCATCACAGAGGACAAAATTCTTGGGGGCTTCCTGGACACCTTCTTGCCCCTCACTCCACCCAGACCCCACCAAATCACTTCCCAGATTTCACCTCCCATTTCTCTCCACCTACCTGCTACTATCTGGGACCAGGCCTTCAGTGTCTCCAACATTGAGTACTCCTACCTGATGTTTCTTTTCCAGGCATTACCCTCCAATCCATCCTCCAAATCCTTATTGGATGGATCCATCTGAGCAGTTACTCTGATCCTTTCATGCTCAGGGTAAAATATGTCAATGATCATTTCTGGTCCACAACATGATTTCCAATTTGATATGATTTACAATTTTCATCATGATCTGACCCTTTGCCAATCCCCTATCCCTCTGCCTATCTATGTTCTGGTCCTCCTCACCAGAACATCTCACAATCTAGGATGGGCTCATGCATTCTGTTCCTCCTTTACTCTGTTCTCCCTCTCAAAATTACCCTGATTCTTCAAGTAATAGAAGCAATGTTCATCCTTACTTAGAAATGTTCCTTGGCCCTTTCTTGTGGTCCCAGAATACCATCATGATGCCTGCTGACTTCACAATACACAATAAATTGTAATTATGTTGACTTGGCTTTATTTAACTCAGATATCCTTGAAAACAAAGACTGATTTTCATCTTATTATCCTTACCACCTATTACAATTTCAAGGCACAGATATCACACATCATAAATGTTAACTGATTATGTGAGATGGTATTTCCCAAATGGAAAGGTAGAAAAGAAGCCAAATGTATAAAGCCTAAAATATTCAGATCCTGATGTAGGTCCATGTTCACACCTCCATCCTCGCTAGGCCTAAGTCAAAGGCAAGGACTTCCATTAAGATCATTGACTTGGAAGCAAAGTAGAACTGGTATTTGTCAAGCTAAGTTTACGAATGCAGGTGTGCTGTTGCTTTTGAAGAAGCAGTCAAAATTTTATAGCAAACTTGATCCATTTGTCACTGTTGTCACAAGAAAAGAACACTGGATGTATTATTGGAAACCCTCAGTTCATTCCTAATTCTGGCTCTTGCTGGCCTGAATGTGAACTTTTTTTTTCTTTAAGTTAAAATTTTATTATCTTTAAATGGGAAGTACAATCACCTCCACCTTGTAGAACTGACATGAACCTTAAATAAGATAAGGTACGTGAAGCACAAAGTTCCTGTTACAGTGGATGGGTACAAATAATAAATGGGAACTATAATAATCATCACTATCATATAAGAGTGTCAAGCATATAAATACCTTTGGTTTGCTTACTCCTAAGGGGTGTAGATAACTCTAGGAGCATTATCTTCTAAATGAACTTGATTCTGCCGAGGATACGAGCTCAGGTTCAGTGTATACAAGACATTCATCCTAGTTGGTTAGCGATCAGTCTGCAGGTTATAAAGCACATGTAGAAGACAGGGGATTTCAAAACCTGCATGCTGCTTTCACTGTGTTTTCACCAGTTACAGAGCAATGGCCCCGTGTCAGATCCCTTAAATGCATTGCCACCTTCAATCTCCTCCACAATTGTAGGAGAAAGTAGATGCAATTATCTCCATTTTACAGATAAGAAAAGTAGGCTCAAAGTTAAGTAATGTCCCCAGTTACATAAAAATTGCAAAAGCAAGATTTGAAATTGGACTGGTGTCTCCCAGACCTACATATTTGCTGCCCATTGTCCCTTTTCTCTGAGCCTTGTCCTTCAGTTTGTGAGGTTCAAAGCACTTTTGTGCACATGATGCCCACTGACTGCCAAATTCCCAGTGAAATAACCAAAGCAAGTGAAGCTGGAAATATTTAAATGGCTTGATTAAGGTCACAAAACAAGTAATCCAAGTGCTCCTTTTCTGCCTCATACCCACCATGTTTCCAACAATGGAATGACCACCAGAAAGCCAGACTGAAGAGGCCAAAAGTAACAAGAGGAGACATATTTCTTCCCAAACATAGTGTTACAAACTTATGAAAGGCTTCCTTCTGATGGAATAGTTGTGGAAATTATCCTCAATGAGGAAAGGATCATTATGCATTATAAATAAATTTCTTCTCAACTTCCTCTTAGTATTAGAACTTAGGTAATTCACATAAAACCTTACATTTGCCAAAAGCACACCTGGGACTGGAGGAATCTGCTCATAAATCACAAAGTCACAGTAATTTAAAAGTGGGATTTTACTTATTCAGAAGATGAGACTTTGATAAAAATTGCAGAGATTTGGGTATAAGATATAAATATGAGTTAAATGTAGCTTTAGTGAGTTGCCTCACACCAAGTGATTTTTATTGTTGTTGTCTGAGACAAAGTCTCACTTTGTAGCCCAACATGGCCTGGAATTCACTGTGCAGATCAAGTTGGCCATGAACTCATATCGATCCTCCTGCCTCAGCCTCCCAAATTCTGAGATTATGTCATGCACCACCACACCCACTAATTTTTAATCTAATATTTGGAAATAGCATTTATTCCATTTGTTTGAAACATTTATCAAGAATTCATTGAGCTGCTTCTTGTCCTAGGCACTGGGATACTTGGGTGAATAAGTCATGATTATACTCTCAAGGAATTCCTGGTCCAAAATTGGAAATTGACCTATTGACAAGTGAACGTAATAAATTATGAGTTTCATCTGCCTCTATTATCCACCTTGAAAGAACACGTAGTGTATGGAATAGCCGCTTTTATGCAAAGGTAAAAATATATTTCAGAAAGTAAGTGACACTCAAGCTGAATCTTGGAAATAGGAGAGAGATTACAAAGTAGACAAGACACTATGGACAAGGGTGAATGGGTTAAAGAGCATTAAACCTTCTTTTATCTTGGGAACTACAAATAGTGTCATAGAACTATAACCTAGGGAACAGCAAGAAGCTGATCTAGAAAGAATTAAATGAAGTTATAGCAAGAGCTACAGCAGTAGCAGTACAGATGGGCCGATTAGGATGCTCCTGTGAAATGACCAGGATATAGGGCTTCAGGCTGGTGACATGTGAGGGCAAATGAAAGAAAGTTTTCCACTTTCTTGGCTTGAAGATGTCATTAACTGAAATAGAGAATAAAGAAGAAGTACAGGGAAAGGACATCAAGTTCTCTCCATGATGATGGGCTTGAGAGTCTATGTGACATCCATATGGAGAAGTACAGCATGTAGAAAGCCAGATAAATGACATCAGACCTCAGAAGAGATCAGACCAGAGACACAGAGTAAGAATCTGCCATATTTGGATGGGCAATCAAATCACATAAATGGCTAATTTTGCTCAGAGAGAGTAGATAAAGTGAGAAGAAAAATAAGAGAACCAGTGTGATTGTTCATGTCTATAATTCCAACAACCGAGGAGGTGGAGGCAGGAGGATCCCAGGTTCAAGGCCAGAGGCAGTATGCCAAACTTAGTGAGACTCTGCCTCAATTTTTTAAAAAAAGAAAAGAAAGTGGGGCTGAGGGTGCAGCTTGGTGGTAAAGCACATGCAAGGCAGGTGTGAGGCCCAGTCCAGCCTCCCCCTTCCAAAAAAAAAAAAAAAGAAAAGAAGAGAGATGAAGATAGAACTCTTGACACAAACATTTGATAGAATGTCCAGAGAGATAGGAAGAAAACCTGGAAGAAGAGTACAAGGAAAGGCCATATAGGAAAAGGAAAACCAAAAGAGAGTTGTATATTAAAAGTCAAAAGAAGAGCCGGGCGGGGTGGCGCACGCCTACAATCCCATCGGCTTGGGAGGCGGAGCTGGGAGGATCGCAAGTTCGAGACCAGAGACAGTCTGTGTAATTTAGCAAGACCGTGTCTCAAACCAGCACTTGCAGAGCATGCAAGCGCGAGGCCCTGGGTCCAATACCCAGTACCGCAAAAAAAAAGTCAAGAGAAGAAAGAGTTTCATAACTAAAGAGGGAGCAGACAACAGCTTCAGATGCCACAAAGAACTTAAGAAATAAAAGAACCAGGGAGAGAAAATAGTATGGTGTTTAATAGTCAGACAAAAGATGATAAAAATCTTCATTAAGGCAAGATTGAAGGAATAAAGAGAAGAAAAGAAATGGAAGGAACATTAAGAAACTATGGTATGCCTCAAATTCTTATTCCCTCTGAGGGCATTAACTGAGTAATCAAAGATAACCTCACCAAAGTTTTAGCTTATGTGACATGTCTCACCAAAATAAGGAACATAGAAACAGGCTTGGTGACAAAAAATATCTATATATGTGTTGAGTTTTGGAACTGTTGTGTTTTAAGTTGCTATAGTACATCCAGGATATATTCTGTAGGAATAAGAAGAGGAAAAGGTGTCAATCAAGTTGATACGAGAGTGACTAAAAAGATGCACCATTGATCTAAGATAAATAAAGAAAATATCAAAGCCATGAAGAGGAAACTAGTGGTTAAAAAAAGGCAAAAAAGAGAAAAAGAAACTGTAACCTCAAAGAGAAAATGAAGAGCTTAAGGGATTAGACTGAATTATTATAGTTTAGTAGTACCTGAAATATCTAACATCTGATTCCAGAAGCGAAACAGTTAGAATAAAGGAAAGATTTATTGGTGTCCATGAGGTCATGAAGATTTGAGGATAAGATGGGCCATCCATTTGGATATAGAATTTGGGTGGAATGATGACAGAAAGTGGAAGAGAAGTGAAAAATAATGTTCAGGAGTAAAATTCTTAATGAATATAGGAGCTTTCTGGAAACAGATAGATGAATGACGATGATAGATGATGGATAGATAGATGGTAGGTAATAGATGCATGCATGCATACATACGTAATCAACATTACATATATATGTTACAATGTCATATATATATATATGCAGGTGTTTTATAGAAGTTGGTAAATAAGAGTTATGGTTTATGACAATCAAAAAAGATAATATTGTTGACAGGATCTCTAGGACTTTCAGGCACATGATATAAGACAGCAAACAGTCTCTGCTTAAGATGGTTGCAGAAGAAAATGGTTTCCAAGCAAAAGAGCTGAGGTTCAACAAAATTTTGAGACTAGACATGTCAAGGAAAAATATAGGGAGATAAAAATCAGGGGAGAGTAAACATTAAGCAGAATGAGGTTGGCAGTATATTTTATAGTAAGGCAAAGACAGAGGCTCTTACTTTTATTCACATGTCTATAGTGATAGGATGAGTCATTTTAGAAATTATTAAGGGCAAGTTTCAGAATGACATTGGGTTGTCAGAGTCTTCATGAGACTAAATCTTGAGCTTAGGTGAATAAGTTGCTGAGCCATTGTTTTGGATACTCTTAAAAGGAATCTTTGATAACAGGGAGCACACATTTTCTGGTCCCTGCCTTGGAGGAGCTCAAAGTATAGAAGGGAAGATCATCTCAGAAGCAAATACATATTTACATATCAGAAAGATGTAAGTTATTTAGATAGGTAGACATGGCTAGATATAGATGGACAAATGGGTAGATAGGTGATAGATAGATAGATAGATAGATAGATAGATAGATAGATAGATAGATAGATAGATAGATTGATTGATTTAAGAATGCTTCCCTGATCTGGTTTCTAGTCCTCTTTCTAAGCACTGAGAATTTTTTTTAGTGCAGTTTCTATAGGCCTTAACTTTCTAAAGACAGTTGATGTGAATCCTACAACAACGCAGGAAGCAGGGAGGATGAAGCAGCCAGTGGCAGTGCCCTGGTCATAATACACAATTGCTAAAACTCTGCAAGACATTCACTATCTTGGTTATGAAGTTACCCAGAAGGGCAGCAAGAATTAGGACATAGATGAAAATGATGACCTAGTGCAAAATTCTTTGATGAACTGACGTTCAAAGACTTCATTCTCCTCCCTTGGAAAAGAATTGTCATTAATTGGGGGTTACTTTCATGAGAGTGGAGATGATCTGGACAGGTACAACAGATTCTGAGGTTTCGTTTCCTTATTGATAAGTGGAAATCATAAAATGTGTTTTACAGATTTATTTTGAGGATTAAATGACATAATATATACAAATTCTTAGCATGATGCTAGACACAAAGTAGAATATGAATCTCATAATTTGGACAGTTATTTTTAAAGCTATCTCTATACTTCGTTTTAACCTTACAGATGGCAAATGACTTGAAATGGGTTTTTTGGAACCTGATATTCAAAAAGTCATTACACATTTCAGTGTCTTTTAACCAACCTCAATCTGTATATCTCTATATTAGTTCTGAAGCTTTGGTTCACTCTAGACAAGAAATTCATCACCCATTCCAAGAATTGGCACTTAAATTCTAGCATATATAACCCAACCCATGTACATTTGTCAAAGTACATGTGCATATCATGGTAGGAAATTAATTTCCCCCTTCACCCTAAACTCATTTGGTTGCTTCTTTTCAATTTGCTTTGTTCATTGGATTTTTAAACCAACTTATTCATATGTCACTATCATTTTAGAAGTAAAGATTTTTTAAAAACCTACATTTCTTTTCAAATGAGAATAATACTTACATCAAGAGTAGTTTTGCAAAGATTCAAAAATCTCATGCAATTGCCTAATTTAGTACCTATCACAAGGTGGGAGCTCAATTTGTTATAAAAATAATTTATCTCAACATGTAGGAATAGGGCAGAATGGAAAGAATGACTTTTGATCTCTTAAAAGCATGAGTAAAAATAGCGATTCTTCCCATTAATGGTCATGTGACTGTGGTCACATTATTCAACTTTCTAAACTTCAATCTGGACTGGGATTTAGCTCAGCTGGTAGGGCACTGTGCTGCAGTCTCTGAAGTCCCAAGTTCAATTCCCAGCACTGCAAAAATGGGAGAAGAGCCTGGCAATCCACTCCCAAGGCAATCCCGAAACAGCCATTGAAAACCCTATGAGGGTTGCTATGAGTCAGATACTGACTCGACGGCACCTAACAACAACAAACTTCAATCTTTTGTTATAACAGCAAAATTGTATTGACTTCCCAGGTTCATTGTGGACATAAAATGCGAAAACATCTGGAAAGTGAATAACATTACAATTGCTCAATAAAGTTTTTAATAAGATTATATAGTATTCTAATTGCATATTTTCCAAACATTTTGAAAACATTTATTTTCCATTTTGGCTATAAGAAAGCAAGTTAACCTTTTTGTGATTAGGTGAAATGAATTTCTGAGTAGTCTTTTCCTTAATACGAAAGAAGAGACAAACTTTTCAAGGTCCATGTTGATTTAAGGATTTAAACCACTTCTCAAAACCAAACTGAGAGACCCAGGCATATGGCCCATATCTGTAATCCCAAGCAATAAGGACACTGAGGTCAGAGGATCACAAGTTTGAGTCCAACCTGAACTACATACTGAGACTCTGTCTCAAAACAAAACAAACAAAAACACACAAAAAGAGCCTGAGAAGTTTTTATTCTTTGACTGTGTTACCCTTGTAATCAATATTGATATCTTTTTTTCAGTATAGTACTTTTAACTTCTATAAAGAATTTTTAAAACTTTCATCCATCAATACTCATATCATTTCCCTTCAGTATGAAGTAGGACATATATTATCATCTTCATTCTAGACACAAGGACCTAAGGATTAAAAATGAATTCATCAAGGTCAAACAGCAGGTAAGTAGCAGAGCTAAGATTTGAACCTAGTCTTTCCAACAGCAAAGACTATCTTCTTTTCACACAAGAAGTTAGAGTGGCAGAGTCCAAATTAAAATTACATATCCAGATTCTAATTTCATTAATTGTTTTATTAGATCATATCTGCCTCTCCTAGAAGTTAATACTATGTACAGAGTACAAATGTCCTTATGTTTCATCACTAAAATCAATAAGCTAATGAATTTCTATAACACAATCATAAAATCACAGAATGTTAAAACTGGAAGGTCTCATAAAAAACTATTTTGTCTAATCTTAGAGTAAGAAATCAAAACTATGAAACGTTAAGAGACTTGTTCAAAATTATACTGACCAAAAGCAAGCCAGAGGCCATCACAGTTCTCTGACTTCTGAGTCATTGTGACTTTCAACCATTCCATATTGATCTCCTGTACCAAAAAAAAGGAAATTGAATTTCTTTTGATTCTATATTGAAATACCTATTTGCTCAGGATTCTTGAGATAACTTTATCTTCTATCAATATAAAATAAGATTGGCTAATAGGCAAATAGCAGAAACTTCACTTAAATTTGTTCAGCATTCCCTTTAAATAGTATTCAATATGTAAAGAAGGAGTATTATCCATCAAATGTATCACATTTATCCCATAAATCCAGATTTAAGTAAATATTCTATTTTAATTAGAAAAAGAAAAATGAAAACAATTCCTTGTAATCCTTAGGGTTTAAAATTATTTGCTTAAAGTAAATTTTACATTCAAAATGAAATCTGGAGCTTTTAGTCCTTGATTCACAAGTGTATAAACTTTTCTCAACTATTCTGCCATTGCAAATGTATTAACAAGACACATTTGACATTGTCAAGGTATAGGATTTTAACTAGGTACTATTAATACATCAGGATCTGTTGCAACATTTCCAGCTTAGCAGTTACTTTTCTTTCTTTTCACCTTCCTATCAGAACAGTAGAGCATTAACCCAGGCATGAAAATCCATTCTCTTTTACCTGAATCTTTGAAACACTAGTTTATAGAATTATATTTTCTTATAACAGCTATTTCTTGTACTTGTAGGCAGCTTCTGGGATCTGACATATACCATTTTGCTTCCTTTTGGGTAATTTAAACTGTATTGACTTAAAACCAAACTAAAATAAAATTACAACTCATAAATGTACTACTTGCCTAGACTGTAGGATTTATAAAGAAAAATGTGGGCTTTCAAGTCAGATGAACTGGATGTTAAGCCCAAATTCATCAACATATAAGCTATATGACCTTGGAAAAGCCTTAATTTCCACATATTCAGACTATAGATAATAAAACCTACTTTACAGGGAGTTGTAGTTATTAAAGCTTATGAGGTATGTAAAAAACCTAATATAAGCCGGACACAGTGGCTCATGCTTGTAATCCCAGTGATCTGGAAACAAAGGCAGGAGAATTGCAAGTTTGAGGCCAGAGGCATCCAGCATAACTTAGAGTGACCATATCTTAAAATAAAAAGTAGAAAACAGGCTGGAGGTACAGCTGAATGCTAGAACACTTGCAAACCATGTGTGGAAGCCCTGGGTTTAAACATACCCCCAGTACCAACAACAACCAAAAGTAAATAAATATAAATTTAAAAAAACTAACACAATATTTAGTATGCAATCATATTATATATTTAAGAATTGTTGAAATAAAATAATAGTAATGAAAAACAATATGCTTATCTAAAATGGAAGCATTGAAGTCATACTACAATGCCAGCTTTTATTGCCTTTTTCTAAATTTGGAGCAAATAATCTAAAAAATGGGCTAGGATTTAGCTCAGTTGGTAGAGCGCTGCGCTGCAGTCTCTGAGGCCCTGAGTTCAATTCCCAGCACCGCAAAAATGGGAGAAGGGCCTGGCAATCCACTCCCAAGGCAATCCCAAAGCACTCAGCCATTGAACACCCTATGAGGGTCGCTATGAGTCGGATACCAACTCGACAGCACCTAACAACAACAACAACAATCTAAAAAACTGAATAACTGAGTTTCTTGTCATTACTCTTTAATCGTTCATTCAATAATTTAACAATAGCCTACTATGAGTCAAGGGGCTGGGATTTAGCTCAGTTGGTAGAGCGCTGCTCTGCAGTCTCTGAGGTCCCGTTCTATTCCCAGCACTGCAAAAATGGGAGAAAGAAGTGGCAATCCACTCCCAAGGCAATCCTGAAAACAATCAGCCATTGAAAATCCTATGAGGGTCGCTATGAGTCGGACATGAATGGACAATACCTAACAACAAAAACAACTATAAGTTAAGCTCTTTGCAAGGCACAAAAACACAGCAGAGAGTAAGACAGTGTCCTCATGAAGGTTGTGTGTACATTAGAAGAAAAAA
>VMDO01011899.1:0-64627 GCA_007922755.1 Pedetes capensis | reverse complement strand
TCATAGCGACCCTCTGTACAACAGGGGAAACACTATTGTCAGTGCTTCTCTGCTGTCCATAGGGTTTTCAATGGCAGATTGATTTTTGGGAGGGGGTTGCCAGGTCCTTCTCCCAAGCCTACAGCTTCTGGTGTTCCCAGGCGGTCTCCCATCCAGGTACTAACCAGGCCCGACCCTGCTTAGCTTCTGAGATCTGACGGGATCGGATGCCACAGGGCTACAGCTGCAGGCGCACTTGACTATAGGAATGGTTTTTTTTTGTTTTGTTTTGTTTTTAAAGCAAGGCCATGTTAAATTGCACAGTTTGCCTCTGGCCTCAATCTTGTGATCCTTCTACCTCAGCCCCTTGAGTTGCTGGGATTACAGGTGTGTGCCATGACACCTGGCTGAGGAACAGTTTTCAACAGAACAATGTGACCTTGCTACCCTCTTTGACCCACTCCTCAGTTGTGGAGTATCTGGAGCCATCTCTCACACTATGAGGTATCACATGATTAAATATACCTCTGCAAGTACTGAAAAGGGATGCTTTCAAAAGCACCAGACCCTTTCATGTTTACAAACACCTCTATTTTGTAAAACTACCTCTGCATTTATAAAGCACCTCCGTATCTACAAACGAGTTTTACAAATCACTTTTTCATCAACCATTGAAATAAAAAGATCCTTCTGGAAACCTTGGAATAGTTACTTCTCTGTGCCTTATCTGTAAAATAGAAAAAGTCCCAGCTTCACAGGGTTATATATAAAGTCATTCAAATGGAACCTGGAGCATATAAGCCCTTTATCTTAAGTGTTTGCTATTATTATGACAATTATTATTAATATCCTGGGACATTTGGGACTTTAGGTGGGGAAAGTTTCTTTAGATGGGAAAGGTAAAAATCATTGTCTGAATTCATGTTGCTAGTAAGCTTACGAATGAAATGTTGGGCTCCTGTAATCCAGTGCTATGTTCTGTCTCCAATACTGAGCACATCTGGCCAAGGGAGTCCTGTTGGGGAGTGGGCAGGAGGGAATCTAATCCTCCCCTGCCCACTGCCAGGTCCAGGGTGTAGGAGGAAAGAGAAAGGGGAGCCTCGCCTTCCTAGCTGAATCAAGGCAACTGTGGGCTGGCCCAGGCTTGGGCCTGTGTTGGGTGAAGGGATCAGGTAGGGCTCTGGCCTTGGTTGTGTTCTGGGGCTGACTATTGTACTTCTATGACCAAGAGAGAGCTGCATTGGGTACTGGTGCTCAGTCATAGGCAGAATCTCATGACCCAGACTGGGCCAAAATAGGGACAGAATTAGGCAGAGAGCCAGGGAGGGTAGAATGTGGGTTTTGGAGTCAGGTAGATCTGGTCTTGAAACCAACTTTATTATTGCTAGCTGTGTGCCTCTGGGCAAGTACCATCATCCATCGTGTCACCTCACCTAGAGACTCAGGACAATAATACTGGCCTCCCTGTTGTTTTACTGAACGAGTATGTGTCTCTCAAAGCACAGGGACTGGCACAGAGTGGGACTTAGCATGCTTTGCTGTCATTTGGAGGAAATCACAGAGCTGCTGTGGCCTGGGATTGCAAGGTGACAGGGCTGTCAACTTGGGACCCTGGGGATGCTTGTCCCGCAGGGTCTCAAGCTCCTCTTCTCAGGAAGGTCTGGTCCTTCCCCAGGTGCAGTGGTCAGGGGTCAACAGGACAACACAGGCCTGTGTCATGAGGAAGGCAGCTGTGTGGGGGGTTGAGCTGGAGGCTCTGTGCCAAGAAGTCCTGAGACAGAGGCCCAGCTGGGAGGCCTGACCAGGCACAGCCTGTTACCAGCTGCGCAGCAGGCCTCTCAGCCACCAGCAGCACCTCCTGGCAGAAAGGCCGGGGGACCCATGTTCCTCTGCCTACCTAGTCCTCAGTTCTCAGCTCAGCAGGGCTGCAAGAAGGAATCACGGCTAAGGCTGGGTTGGCTCCAGGGAGGGCCTTCCATCTACCCTCTGTCCCTTTGTTTGTTGATCTTTCTGTCCTTCTTCCTCTCTTTCCTTTAATTTTTGTCATGACCAGTTTCAAACTTAGTTCTTACAACACCCTCAAATTTTGGAGGCCAGGCCTCTGGGGATGTGGACAAGTGAGGGCCAGGCTCAGAAGCTCATAAGCTGCGGGATATCAGGGCCCACAAGATACCACAGTGAGGCTGATGAGAGAGTGCTAAGGAAGAGAATGAGGTCAGGGCTCAGAGGAGGAGAGGGCTTCTTAGGGGAAGCAGTAGCAGAAGTCTGAAGGATGGGATGGCAAATGCAGGGTTGGTAAAACAATAACCAAGGGAAAGGCTGAGAGGTGACCTGGAGGGGCCAGTGAGGCCAGAGTTGGAGGGGGGTAGAAGGAGCAAGGGGTCTTTGCTGGCAGGGTCAGTGGGGCCTCCACTTGGCCTTTGTTCTTCAGGCAGTTCAGAGCTGGCAAACCTATGGACCATATTGTTGAGCCCCTCAAATATTTAGACAAGGGACTGAGGCTTATGATTAGGATAGTCTGTTGCAGAAGACATGCTCTGGTCATGTGTCCAATTACATCTTAGTAAACCTGGAACTGACCCAACATGAAGCAGTTCCATCCTTACACGTGGCGAAGGTAGCTGGGATTATCATCCCTGTTTTACTGCAGAGAGAATCAAGACTCAGAGAAGTCAAGAGAGATGTCAAGAAAGTCCCACCACTAGCGCAGGTGCAGCTGGGACTTGAAGGGTCTTAGGCCTGCTGGGACATGTGGAAAGGGACCACTGCTGAGCTGGCCAGCCTCAGCTCTGACCGTTTCTTGTTTGGCACATCACTGTTCTGGTCGCACTGAATTCTTTCAGTCTCTCAGATGGTCTTTAAACATGCCAAAAGCAGTCTATCAGAGCTGTTAGGCTAGACTGTGTACTCTGTACCCCCAAGTACTACCTGATTGTATTGACACTTTTACTTGGCTACATTTTCAACAGGGCCTGGCACCGGAAGTGATGTCAAGTGAGTGGAGGGGTAAACAAATCCCTCCCAGCCTTCCTAGTCACCAGCTCTGGTTTCAGTCCCCAGGGGCTTCCTGAGTAAGCAGGCCTGGGCCAGGGCTGGGCTCAGAGAACAGAGATGGCCTTGGCCTGGCAGGAGGAAACACTTTGGGCAAGGGGAAGAGTGGTCAAAGCAGAGACTCACCCAAGTTTAAGTTCAATGCAAGACCTGGCCTAAAACAGGAAGTATTCAGGGCCATTCATGGAAGGTCACCTTTGAGCTGTGAGAGCCTGTGGAGGAATGAGGCTCCCAAAGGCTGAGGAGGTACCATCAAAAGGAAGCCCCTTAAAAGACAAGGAATACAAAGCATCATGGGGAGCAGAAGACTATAGTTTGGAAGCAGGGGACACTGTGAAACAAACATGGACAAGGAAGGAATTTAGCCCCTATTTAGCCTCTTCTTGCTCAGTAGGGCCTGGGCTGCCCATCCCACCAATGGGCCTTCTGTGGGTGACTGCCTGGGAGGCCACCCTTCTAACATGCCTAATGGACGAGCTGGAGTGTTTTGAGCTACACCTGAGAATCCTGCCACAAGGTGCCTGTTCTCTAGCTCTGGCTTGCCACAGGGAGTACACTCTCTGAAGACCATTCCTGGGCCAGCACCCCTACTGCCATGGGGCCACACATTAGCCCCAGTGTATCTTATCCATCCCTGGCAGTACCTCTGGCCACTTACCTGGCTTTGCCTTGGGTCCATGACCTTCACCTACTTCTCCTATAGCATTTTGTTTGTTTTGCTTTGTTTTCATTTTTGTTTCTAAGACAAGGTTTCACTATGAAGCCCAGTCTTGTCTCGAACTTGAGATCCTCCTGCCTCAATCTCCAGGGTGCTGGGATTACAGGTATGCACCATCATGCTATCTTTCTACTATAGCATTTGCATCCATTAGCACCGGGGTCCATGGACTGTACCCCTTTTCCCATATAGCCTTAACTTAAACAAGTGGATGATTGCACCTCTTTTCCCTGCCTTGTACCCCTCCACACCAGGAGAGCCCTGAGTACAGAGGTCTGGTCTTAGAATCACGTTGTTCCCAGTGAGATGTTCCATAGGTAGTTCCCAACCTAGGTGCTGTTCATAAATATATGTTAAGTTTAACTGTTAGGAGAGGCAGAGAAATATAAGACACAAGGATAAGAATTTTGCCTTCCTTAATCCTGGTTTTTACACCTAAAATGGGGACAGTAATTCCTATGACCTGAGACACTTGTAATGCATAAGTGAAATTAAGACTGATGTTACTCCACCTTTGAATACGGATATCCTTATTATTCCTATTTCACAGACAAGGACACTAGGATTCAAAGAAGCTTGATGACTTGCCTAAGTTCACACAGCGAAGAACGGTGGGGGCTGGACTCAGAAGCTTGTTCCCTGCGCTGTACTACTTCACAGCTTCTAGGGGAAATGATGTTCTGAGAAGAGGAGTCAAGTCATATCCAGGAGACAGATAAGGCTTCCTCCCTGACCAACTGGGTTTGGAGCTCAACCTGGACCACACAGTGGAGCAGGGGGTGTCAGAAAAGAGAACAGCAGCAGGAGGTAGGCCCTGAAGCCAGGGGGCTCCTCTGGGAGAAGACACAGACTTGTCCCAGGAAGTTGGATAAGTTCTTAGGGAGGAGGCAGGCCTTAGGCACAGGAAAGGCAGAATGAGGGGTGGTGTAGAGGGGTTTGGCAGTAAAGGAGTCCTGAGATCACTGGGCCTGAAGGTGGGTGAGCCATTGATGACTGATGGCAGGAGAGAGTCCATGCCAGCCAGGGTAGTCTTGCACTGCTCCCTCAGATGGGGGTTGGGGATTGGCCACCTGCCACCTCCTAACACCTGGTCTGGGGCCCTGCTCATAGGCAGCCCTAGCTCCAGCCACCTCTGCCCCCTGGCCCAGCAGCAGGCCCAGCTGGCTCACCTTCTCAATCAATACTGTGCTCTTAATGGGCCCAGCTACCAGCACCAACCAGGGGCATTAAATGTTAATTATATCTATTTGGATTTGAAAAATTTTATTACTCGAGTTAATTATGGTTGGAGTCATAAAAAGGTTTCAGAGTGAAAGGGCTGCCTTATTGGGGCCACTTTCCCTAAGACAGATTGGAAAGGTAAAGAAGAAATAAAAGCATCAGGCTCAGAGGGCGGCTGCTTCATATCTACTAGGCACTGGGCTCTCTGCATCCTCAGAGAGAAAGGCGTGAAACAGCTCAGCTCACCCACCAGCTGTGCTGGTACCCAGAATATAGGAGAAGCCTGTCCTGGGAGGACAGGGCCACTGGCCAGCTTCCCTGAGATCAGAACGCAGGATATCGCCAGGGTTCCCCTCCCAGTGGTCCAAACCCTGGGACCTCCTCCTGCCCAGCTCCACCCAGCCCTGCCTGATTGCTTCCTGCCAGCCCCTCTCATGATTCATGGGCCTGACCTTGGGCTATAAAGTGCTCACTCTAGCGGGCATAGAGGCAAGATTTACAGCTCCCGGGTCAGCAGTAGGCAATGACACACACAATAGCTGACTCACAGGGTGACCCTTTCCCAGCCCACACATAACTCTCTCTTGCACACACAGGTACGCACACACACATCTTGACAGAGACACAAATGCACATTCATGCCCAGGAGCTATCTGATTCACCCATTCAGTAAGAAGAGCACTGTTTATGGAACAAGTGCTGTGTGCAATGTGCTTTACAAGCATTTGTCTAATCCTTTGCACAGATCCCGTGAAGTCATTGGAAGTGGAAGCCAACAGTTCAACACACGTGGCCTATAAGAGCACCAGCTCTTGCAGAGAAACCTGGTGCCCACTAGTCCCCTAAAGCCAGTTCCCATACTCCCAACCACTGACCTGTCCTTGCAGTGACTCCTCCCCTCTTGAGTTTTTGGCTGCTTTGTCTTCAAAATTGTGTGTAACTTTTCTCTTCAAATGACCAGCCCTTCCCTTGACTGTGTTGTTTCTGCACTGTCTTCTCTCCTTTTCTTCTGTCTTCTTACCTGCGTCCTGCAACACGGGCCTGTCTGTGAACTGATCTCCTTCTTACCTTCTGGGATGGAGCTTTTGTCACCAGTGGTGTCATTGCCATGGAGTCATCCTCAGCAGCTCATGGAGCCCGTGGAAGCCATGGCCACCTGCTCCCAGTGTCTGTGGTCTCTCCCTTGTACTCTTATACACTTATTTCACACCATGGTCTGTCCTTTCCTTGTCCCTCGCTCCTCATCACCTGACGTCAATACCTTTTTTCTTCATCACAGTTCCTTGGACTCAAGGCTTACTCCTGAGCTCTTTCCTTTCGAGGAATTTATCTTTTTACCTCCTTAGACTTCAACTTGCCATGACTCTCTCCGTGGCTCCCAAACCTGCCTCCCAGGGGGTGTCTTTCCTGAACTCTCATCCTGATTTGCCAACGGCCCAAAGGACATATCCATTTGGATGCCCTACTGTCCCCTCAAATAAAACATGCTGAAGTTGGAAATGATTATCTTCTCCTTAAAGTGGCTTTTCCTCCACTTCATTTCTATCCATTAAATAACTGTTGTTCTGGCCTAGCTTCCCCAAACACAGAGCCACGGATTAAATTAATATGTCAAGCAAATGTTTTCCAGGTACTACCATATATAATAATAACAATAATACCAACAATTATTATTACTGTTATTTGGTGCTGGAGGGTTTGAACCCAGGGTCTAACACATGCTAAGCAAGCGCTTTACCACTGAGCTACATTTGTAGCCCAAATAATTGTCATTTGCAAAGCCCAAGGAACCCAGTGCCAGGTGAAAGTGGGAGAGAGGAAGAACAAGAAGTTACCACGATGCCACCAGAGAGTGAAAATTATAGAGCAGGAAGCTTTGGGTCTACAGCTGGTCGTGCTGCTTGCCAGCTGTGTGATATTAGGCAAGTTACTTGAAGTAAATGTCGCCAGAACACTTGCTAGGAAACACACACTGACCTAAATGTTTGATCTTTATAATTCACTTCATCTCATAGCAATCTTCACAACAATAGTACCACTACCCAATTTTAGACATTGGAAAATACGACAGAGAAGGTAAGGAACTTGTCCAAGGTCGCAGAGCTTAGTAAGCAGCAGAGCAAAGATATGCAGCCAGGTGGGCTGGCAGAGCCTGCACTTATGACCTTTCTTTCACATCTCAATTTTGTTTTGTTTTTTTTGCTTACTATTGTGTTACCGGCTTGCAGCTGTACCACCCTGACGTCCGATTCCATCAGATCTTGGAAGCTAAGCAGAGTCAGGCCTGGGTAGCACTTGGATGGGAGACTGCCTGGGAACACTGGGTGGTGTAGGCTTGGGAGAAGGACCTGGCAGCCCACTCCCAAAAAACAATCAGCCATTGAAACCCTATGAATAGCAGAGAAGCATTGATAAAATGCCGGGCATGGCACAGTGTCTGAGAGTGTTTCATCTGTTGTACATAGGGTGAGTCATATGTATGAGTCAGACCTGACTCAACTGCACCTAACAACAACAACATTCGTGTTACCAGCATCTAGGAACCCACTGAATATCTGTTGCATAAGAGCACAGAGAAAGCCGGGCACCGTGGCTCACACCTGTAATCCCAGTGACTCGGGAGGCCAGAGGCAGGAGGATTGCAAGTTTGAGAGCCAAGGCAGTCTGCATCATTTAGTGAGACCCTGTCTTAAAATTTTTAAAAAAGTAAAAAAATGGACTAAGGGTGCAGTTCAGTAGTACAGCGCTTGCAAAGCATGCAAGTGCGAGGCCCTGTGTTCAACCCCCCCACTACCGCAAAAATAAAAACTAGAAATAAAAAAAAAAACATAAAAGTGCACAGAAACCCGGGTGCTGTGGCTCATGCCTATAATCTCAGTGACTCGGGAGGCTGAGGCAGGAGAATCACAAGTTCAAGGCCAGAGGCAGCCTGCACAACTTAGTGATACCCTGTCTCATAATAAAAAACTTAAAAACAGGGCTAGAGGTGCAGCTCAGTGGCAGAGCCCTTGCCTAGCATGTACAAGGCCCTGAATTCAATCTCCAATCCCAGAAAACAAAAAACAAAAACCAACCAGACAAACAAAAAAATCCACAGAGAAATGGCTAAAATGAACTGGGTGGGGTGGTACATGTCTGCAATCCCAGTACTTGTGAGGCTGAGGCAGGAGGATTAAGAGTTTCAGGCCAGCCTGAGCTACCTAGTGAAAGTTTGTCTTAAAAACAAAATAAAACAAACAAACAACAACAAAAATAACCTCCAAAACCAAAACAACAAAAACCAAACCCAAATATATATATTTTAAATGTATTTTGCCTCCATTGGACTTGATAATTTGCAGTAGTTGTTGACCTTGGCTAAAGAGGGGGACAAGGGAAAGGCAAGGACTGAGGTACAGCTGCAGTGGCATAAGGAGTGCAGAGGCAAGGATGTGGGCAAGGGCCAAGGGTGGCCAGCCCATCCCAGAACTTGAAGGGAGGAGAGATCGGGCAGTGGTTGCCTTGGGAAGCACAAGGGCTGGATAATGATTATAGGATGGTGGGGGAAAGGCCTGGAGCTCCAGGAGAGGGGATCCTTGCTAGAGCCAGGTTTCAGGAGGACACAGGAACTAAATCTCAATTCCAGCAGAAGGAACAACTCCTGCTCTGTCTGTTGGAGAAAGAGATGGTACACAGACAAGGGCAACCTTGCTAGGGAAGAACTGAGTTGGAGGAGACCCTCGGGGGTAGGGGGAGCCAGGAGAAAAAAAGAGCGAACCATCTCAAGAGCATCTTGCCAGGAGAGTGGGGTGACTTGCGGGGTAGGCATTTGAGCTTTTTTTCTGTGCTTCTTCCCAGGATGCCTAGTGCTGCCTCCTAAAGAGGAGCTCAGGGACTGGATTAGAAATACTACTTCTGGCTATGCCAGGGGAGTGATTCTCAGGATACATATTATGTGAGTTTGAGCCCCAGCCCTGCCTGTACCAGCAACTCTTGCCTGTACCAGTAACTACTGCATGTACCAGCTGGATTTCCCCCAGCATCCCAACAAGCTTGGGGGAACCAACCCCTGTTTCCAGAGCTGAAACCAGCTAGGCTTTCCTGGAATAAAGCAATAAAAGAGGAAGATCAACATCCCAATGATCTTGTTTATGGTGCTAAGTAAGCTGTACAGCTTAATCCCTACGAGGTTAATGAATTTACGACTTGCTTTGGAATTTGACAAGGGCTGTAAAAGAGAAATGAACCACTCTCAGCTCCTTCCCCGGCGGCTGCTAGCATTGGACTAGCCTGATTTGGCTGCCCTGGTGAAGGAGGGGAGGTTTAAGTGGTGGGTTCATGGCCAATTGTCTGGGCTCTGAAGTGAGTGGACTAAAAGAGGGACAATTTGAAGGCCAAAGGACATTTCTGTAGCCCTCTGGCTAGGTCAGAGTAAGCAGCCCTGGGCTAGTCAAGCTGGAAACCCCAGATTTCAGGGCCTTCAGGACTTTTGTGTTTCTGCCAGCTGACTTAACCTGTCTGAGCCTCCATTTCCTCATCTGCAAGGACCAGGTGTAGCTTTGAAAAAGATGTGAGATAATGCATGTAAAGAAATTAGCACCGGGCTTTGTATATAGTAAATCCTTAATAAATGTTAGTGACAGTAATTATCATTTCATTTGGTCTTAAATCATAATTTGCTGTTTGCTTGTCTATGTCCCCCACCATTTATCCATCCATTCAGAAATTCAATAAATCTTTATTGAGAAGTTAGATTGTGTGCCAGGCCCTGTGTCAGACACAATTCAGAGTGCGGCATATACCTGAAAACACCTTAAAAAAAGGGCGGGGAGATGGATGTGGGGAAGGAGTTACTCTGAAAGCACAAAGGAAAGAGCAAATAAACCGCCTCTTGAGTCTAGGCCAGTTTTGAATAATGCTTGGCACTGATGGGACACTTGTAAGTCACAGCAGACTTCCACGTGCATTCATCCTGGCAATGACTACATTTTCTGAATCAAAAATTAGAATCTGATGTGACTATATGGTATGATAATAGGTCAAAACACTTTGAACTGGCACAGTTTAGAAGATTTGGAACATTAAGTTCTAGAAACAGAGAGGGCAGGGGCCCTTTAATAACTCCGTCTAAACAGTTATGAAAATGAAGCTCAAATTGTCAGTAGGACAACTGAGGCTTTATCTCATTCATTCACCAATCACTTTGCAAGGTGCCAAGGGCAAGGACCATGCCGCTTACTTTGCGCCTGACCCAGAACATTGCAGAGATTAGGGCCTCTAGTAATGTTTCTCAAATGAATAATTAAGCCTTTGCATAAATGTGTGTGTGCGTGTGTGTGTGTGTGTGTGTGTGTGTGTGTGTATGTATATATATATATCTGCTCCTGGGAGCAAAACTCCACAAAAGAGACACCAATGCTCATCATTTCCCCTTCCTTCCCTCCTACCCTATTTTGAAAGCACTCTTGCCAGGATTGCCAGTGACTCCCATTTTGCCAGTTCAGATGGGTAAGTCTCAGAAATCCTCTTATGTTACTGGCAGCAATGTTAGCACAGTGGGTCACTCCCTTCTTCTTGAACCTTATTTTACTTGGCTTCTGGTGCATCACACTCTCCTGTTTCCTCTTGCCTCCCTAGACATTCCTTATTCTCCTTGCTGAGGCCCTCCTCCAATTGCAAGAACAGACTCGTAGGAAGGGGCATGTGAGTGTGCGGGAGGGTCAGCACCATGGCTCAGGTCTAGGACCCTTTCTGCACAGCTGGATGCTTGCTGCTTGAGGCTTTGCCTTAGAGCGCATCTCTTCCCTGTTCCCCTCCTCAGAGCTCTCTGGCATCCTGGTTCTAGCTCTAGTCTTTTCAAAGTTTTTTCTCACTCAGCCTGTCTCCACTCTTGTACTGTGAAGCCAGAGGTCTTCTGTGATCTATTGGTGACTACTGTCCAACAAACCAGGAGCCCTGCGATCTGGAAAAGCAGCTCCCATTTAGCGGGTAAGAAGGGAACATCCCAAGGTGAGCACTGGGTATTTGCACAGACGTCAGTGCCAGCACAGGCCACACACAGGAATGGGCGGAGGCACACATGCTTGTGCTGGCTGGCCTATCCCTTGGCCATACCCACGCCAGCACTGAAAGATAATGCCTGTTCCCAGGGCTCTCCTCGTGGGCATAGCTACTTCATACCTAGAGGTGAAATCTGAGCACAGAAAGAACACAAGAGTGGGTTTGGGGCCCAGCTTTGCCAGAGGAATGCATGGAAAGCTCAGGTTCTAGGCAGGTCTCCTAAAGGCAGGCCCAGAGTCCTGCTGCAGTGGCCTCTCAGGCCTCTTGTCTTCCCCATGTCCTTGACCTCTCCATGGGATCCGCACTGTGGCGTTTCAGCTCTGCCTCCAGAGTCCCAAATGTCCCTCTCTCTGCCCGAAGAACAATACTCAGGAAAAGTACTGAGACTTGGTTCTGTTTTCACCTTGCCCTCCAGACCGGAAAGCCAATGGTTGCCTAACCAGGGGCTTCATTTTCTATGGGTACCACTCCTCCCTACTTCTCAGGCACGTGTGGGAAAGAGCTTGGCCAAAGCAGAGATTCCCTGGGGAGGCCCTTTGCTCTCCAGGGAGGGTCCCTGTAGGCTCCACCTGTCCAGCTGGCCCCACTGTAGGGGACAGGCAGCTGGGACCCGTCCTGCAGGCGTAGAGGCTGAAACAGGCTAATGAATCCTGATGGGAGAAGTGACCTTTTCCAAATGCCACATGTCATTGGATTTTATATCACACAAGGACAATGTGCCATGGGTATTAAAATCGTTTTTCCAATAGTTATATATGTGTGTGAGTGTGGAGCACAGTGTGTATGACGAGAGGAAAATCCTAATGAAGATGTCATCAAATGGACCTTTGCTTCTTAGCACCATGGTACCAAACAGGCCCTCCTTCCGGAGGCTCCCTCTCTCAGCCAGGGCTTGGCCCCAGACCTCAGCTTGCCTTTCTCCCACAAGGTTGTCCTGGCCCAGACCCTGGCCCTGGTTCCACAGCCTGTTCTAGGAAGGTCTACCTAAAGTCAAGGGAAAAGCAAGTCCTGGAGGAGGCAACCACCCAGCAAATGGAGGCCCTGCCAGACTAGGCACAAAGCATGCTAGGCTCCTAAGGAAGCTGGAGGACACTTTGGGAAAGGAGGATGCAACCAGAGAGAGCAGGCCAGGTACGAGGCTCAGAGACTTCCAGAGTTCTGAAGGCCGAGAGAAGCTGGCTTGGGAGCCCAGAACCCCAGACTACCCTGTTGAAAGTGTCCAAAGGTCTCATGGCTCTGCCTGTCTCCACAGTCTTCCTGACAAGCGGCCTGCCTAAGACCTTCATGGCTGGGAGACTCCAGACATCCTCACGCAGCACTGCTGCTCCAGAGAGCTCTGGCTGTTTAGAAAGCTCGCACATAGCTGGAGCTACAGTCCTTTTCCCTGGAAGTTCCACCCACACTGCTCTGTGTGTAACCTATTGGGCTCAGACAGACAAAGTGTGATCTCAGTCCCATATGACAGCCTTTGGAAATCTGAAAACAAGAATATCCCCTAGTCTTTTCTCTGTGTTTGTTGTGTCTAGTTCATTCAGTGATTCCCAGTGTGACCTGATTTTGAGGATCCTGATCCACAGGCACCCAGTTCTGTTCCACTGAGAATGTCATGCCCATTTTTTTGGTCATGGTAGGAAAAGGGGGAAAAGGGAGAGTGTCTGGAATCAGAATCTCAAGGTTCAGCTCAGTTTTTGATATGCTTGTGAAGAACTTGAATAATTTGCTTAACATTTTAAAGATTCAGTTTCTTTAGCCTAACCCTAGAGGAAGGAACAACTTTCTCCTCTGAATAGCTACTTCAGGATGTGGTCCAAGGCCAGGCCAGGACCTCAGTGGAGGGCAGTCCAGAAGAGGTCATCAGAAGTCATGGCATGAGGAGAGAGGCAGAAGAAGTAAACAATATCTATGAATAGCTGTTTGTCTCTGAGGAGTACCCAGAACTAACTGGCCCAAAGTCCTGGGAAATAGCATCCAGTATACACAGTTTGTCCCCATTGTTGCCCTTATGCTCAGACAAACGAGGCCACATGTAAGAGGCTGCTTGTTCAGTGATGGAGCCACTCCCTTCCCAGACCCCACGGTACTACAGCTCACTGTCTAAGCTCAGACTGGGCCTCCCTAAATTTAGAAAGCGATGAAGCCTGGCAGTGCCTGCTGAAGTACTAGTACTACATCCAATAAGGCCTCCATATCTTTTGCTTGCTCAGACTCCTCAAGTAGTCTTGAGTGTGAATCTTGGTCCTACCATTCAGTAATTTTGTGATCTTGGTCAAGCCCCTGTATCTGTGCTTTTTTTTTTTTTAATATACAGATAATTTACCTACCTCTATATTATTATGAGGATTACATAATTTAAACACATAAAACACTTAGAATGAAGAATGTTGGGCACACGATAAGCATTCAGTAAATATTAGGTATTAACTATTATACCATTCAAAAGACAGCTATGAAGGTCATGGATGCTAAATAATACGAATGTGTCATTTTTGGCAAACCATAAAGGTCCCTGTTCTACAGGAGTGATTAGAGTTGTTGATCAGTGCTTAATCTCCCAACCTGGACATGGTCTTCTAGGTGGATTGACCAGTAGCTTGTCCGCTGCAGAACTATTTGTCATTTGTCTCTTCTGTTGTTCTGGGATCTGAATGATATCAGATGCATAGATGTAGCCCTAGCACTTGCTGGCTTCTTCTGAATTGAACATCAAATAATTCCCAGAGCTTCTCTTTAGCTTAGTTAGCGTCCCTTTCCTTTGCAGATCCTCTGATTTGATATTTCCATCAGTTATATCCCTCTGGTTGGAAGATTCTACCTATTGTTTGAACCAATCAAGATCATTTGCTATTCTGATTTTATCATTTTTCTTCCTAGAATTGTGTCTTCTGCAGATCTCACTAACATGATTCTAACTTGTTTGTGAAAATTCCCCATTTCAAGCTGGGTGTAGTGGCCCATGCTTGTAATCCCAGACTCGGGAGGCAGAGGCTGGGGGTGCAGCCCAGGGGTGGAGCCCTTGGTTCAACTCCCAAGTATTGAAATGCAAAAAAAAAAAAAAAAAAAAAAAAAAAAAAAAAAAAAAAGAAGAAGAAAAAGGAGGAGGAGGAGGAGAAAAAGAAAAAGAGAAAAAAGAGGGAAAAAAAGGAGAAAAGAAAAAAGACAATTCCCTACTTCAGAGCCAGTAGACAGAAAGCACACCCTCTGCCTCTGCCTGGCAGCCTGCTATAGCAGGTCTTCCTTCTTCACCAGGCAAATTCATTCTCATTCTTCAAGACTTAATAATTCCAATGTCAATCTTCTTTGAGAATTACTGGATTAATACTTAGTTTAAACAACATTTGTCAGAACACTTCATACTGATTAGGATGCCTATAATCAAAAATACAGTAAGAAACGTTCGTGGGGATGCAGACAAACTGGAACCTTTGTTGTAAGCTAGTGAGAATGTGAAATGGGGCAGCCACTTTGAAAAACAGTTTGGCTGTTAATAAAATTTTAAATATAAAGTTACCATATGACCCAGCTATTCCACTCCTAGGCATATATCCAAGAAAACTGAAAACACACATCCATATAAAAATGTGTGTGAATGTTCACAGTAGCATTATTCATCATACCCAAAGGGTAGAAACAACCTGAATCCCCTTCAGCTGATGAATGGATGAATAAAATGTGGTAGATCCATACAGTGGAATGTTATTTGGTCATAAAAAGGAATGAAGTACTGATACCTGCTATGGTATAGATAGAACCTGAAAACATGCAAAATGAAAGAAGCCAGTTGCGAGCCCCCCATTTATTGCAGGATTGAATTTATATGAATGTTCAGAATAGGCAAATATATAGAGACAGTAGATGAGTGGTTGCCATAGGCTAAGGAGGGGAAAGAAAGGATTGACTGCTGATGGGGTTTCTTTAAGGGGAGATAAAAATGTTCTAAAATTAAATTGCAGTGATGGCTGCATAGTCCTGTTACATTAAAATATATGTTAAAAAACACATTAAAAACATTAATTTGTATATTTTTAATTGTTTGGTAAGTTGTATGGTTGGTGAATGGTATCTTTAAAAAAATTTTTTAGGCTGGGCACAGTGGCTCACACTTGTAATTCCAGAGACTCTTGAGCCTGAGGCAGGAGGATTGCACGTTGGAGGCCAGAGGGAGCCTGTGTAATTTAGTGAGACCCTGTCTCAAGATAAAAAATTTAGGTCGGGAGGAGGCTGGGGATGCAGTTCAGTGGTAGAGCACTTGCAAAGTATGTTCAAGGCCCTAGGTTCACCCCCTCAATACCACATACACACACAAAAATAATAATAAAATAAATAAGTAATAAAAAGTTTTACTAGCATCTACTATATGCCAGACTTTGCATCTACTGCAAACTATCGGACAATATCATTAATATCACACACCAGCAAAATTCTACTAAAGGTCATTCAGAAGCGACTGCAACAGTATATAGACAGGGAATTACCGAAAAATCAAGCGGGATTCAGAAGAGGGCGGGGAACTAGGGACATCATTGCTGATGTCAGATGGATATTAGCTGAAAGCAGAGAATATCAAAAAGATGTCTATCTATGTTTTATTGACTACGCAAAAGCATTTGATTGTGTGGATCATAACAAATTATGGATAACACTTCGGAAAATGGGAATACCAGAACACCTAATTGTGCTCATGAGAAATCTGTACATGAACCAGGAGGCAGCTGTTCGAATAGAACAAGGAAACACTGAGTGGTTTAAAGTTGAGAAAGGTGTGCGTCAGGGCTGTATACTTTCACCCTATCTCTTCAATTTATACACTGAGCAAATAATCCGAGAAGCTGGACTTTATGAGGAAGAACGTGGCATCAAGATTGGGGGAAGACTCATTAACAACCTGCATCATGCAGATGACATCACTTTGCTTGCTGAAAATGAAGAGGATTTAAAACATTTACTAATGAAGATCAAAGATCATAGCCTTCAATATGGGTTACGACTAAACATCAACAAAACAAAAATCCTTATGACTGAGTCAGCACGCAACTTCACAATAAATGGAGAAAAGATTGAGGTTGTCCAAGATTTTGCTTTGCTTGGCTCTATAGTCAACACCCGTGGAAGCAGCAGTCAAGAAATCCAAAGACGCATTGCTCTAGGAAAAGCTGTGGCAAAAGATCTCTTTAGAGTATTGAAAAGCAAAGATGTCACACTGAAGACGAAGGTGCGTCTGACTCATGCCATGGTATTTTCAGTGGCATCGTATGGTTGTGAAAGCTGGACATTGAACAAGAGAGACAGAAAAAGAATTGATGCTTTTGAATTGTGGTGCTGGAGACATCTATTGAGTATACCATGGACTGCCAAAAGAACCAACAAATCTGCCCTAGAAGAAGTGCAACCAGAGTGCTCCTTGGAAGCAAGAATGGCCAGACTGCGTCTTACCTATTTCGGACATGTAGTCAGGAGACATCAATCCCTAGAGAAGGACATCATGTTTGGAAGAGTGGCAGGTCAACGCAAAAGAGGAAAACCCTCCACCAGATGGATTGACACAGTGTCTGCAACAATGGGCTTAAACATAAATAAGATTGTTTGCCTGGCACAGAATCGGGAAGTGTTTCGATCTGCTGTACATAGGGTCGCTATGAGTCGGACTCGACTCGACGGCACCTAACAACAACAACAACATGCTAGACATTGGTAGCAGTGGGATAGGGGCCTGGAAGAAAAACTGAGGGAAGGATGTTAAGAGAGTGTTCCCTGGAGTGAATAATTCTTGAGCTTAATCTTTGTGGATAAGTAGGAACCCAGCAAAGAAGTAGAGGTAAAGGATGTCCCCAGTAGAGACACAGAAAAGCAAAAAGCATAAACTCTAGAGTCAGACTGCCAAAATCTTAATCCTAACTCAACTATTTATTAGCTATATGGCCATGGCAAGTTACTTAGCCTCTCTATGTCTCAATTTGTTGGTCTTCCCAATGGGGATAATAATAGTGTAATATCTATAGTATGAGGCTAGGGTTTAGCTCAGTTGGTAGAATACTTCTCTGTGCTCTCTGAGCCCCTGGGTTCAATCCACCTCACTGCAAAAATGGAAGAAGCACCTGGCAACCCACTTCCAAAACAATCTGCTATTGAAAACCCTATGAATAGCAGAGAAGCACTGACAATAGTGCCAGGCATGGCACAGTGTCGGAGAGTGTTTTGTTTTGTTGTACACAGGGTCGCTATGATTGATACTTGAATCAATGACATCTAACAACAACATGTATGGTATAGTATAGTATAGTATTGTTGTTGTTGTTGTTAGGTGCCATCAAGTCGTGTTCGACTCATAGGGACCCTCATAGGATTTTCAATGGCAGATTGATTCGGGATTGCCTTGGGAGTGGGTTGCCAAGTCCTTCTCCCATTTTTGCGGTGCTGGGAATCGAACTTGGGACCTCAGAGACTGCAGAGTGGCGCTATACCAACTGAGCTAAATCCCAGCCTCATAGTATAGTATAGAGTTGTTATTGTTGTTAGGTGCTGTCGAGTTGTTTCCGACTCATAGCGACCCTCATGGGGTTTTCAATGGCTGGATTGTTTCAGGATTGCCTTGGGAGTGGATTGCCACATCCTTCTCCCATTTTTGTGGTGCTGGGAATTAAATTCAGGACCTCAGAGACTGCAGCAAAGTGCTCTACCAACTGAGCTAAATCCCAGCCCTAAATGGAAGCTCATAGTATAGAGTTGTTGTTGTTAGGTGCTGTCGAGAGTCATGTCTGACTCATAGCAACCCTTACAGGGTTTTCAATGGCTGATTGTTTCGGGATTGCCTTGGGAATGGATTGCCAAGTCCTTCTCCCATTTTTGTGGTGCTGGGAATCAAACCTGGGACCTCAGAGACTGCAGAGCAGTGCTCTACCAACTGAGCTAAATCCCAGCCCCCATAGTATGGAGTAGGACACCATAATATGGGCTATGATGCTGATGAAATGAATTAACATACACAAAGTGTTTAAAATAGTGAGAAATGTTAGTGAGGACTTAATGTTAACTGTGTTGATTCTTAGGTACAATATGGTTTAGTGTTTATAAAGCTAAGACTGAGCTGGGCACAGTGGTGCATGCCTGTAATCCCAGCTACTTGGGAGGCAGAGGCAGGAAGATTGCAAGTTTGAGACCAGAGGCAATCTGTGTAATTTAGTGAGACCCTCTCTCAAAAAGTAAAAAAAAAAGAGCTGGGCAGGGCATGCAGCTCAGTGGTATAGCACTTGCAAAGCATGAAAACACGAGGCCCTGGGTTCAACTCCCACTACTAGAAAAACAAAAACAAAAACCAAAACCAACTAAGACTGAGTAAGAAGAGGTGGGGATGGAAAGAGATTAGATCATACGGAGAATTAAACACAGGCAGAGAAGCTTGGCTATGAACAAGAGGAGGTAGGCTTCTGGGAAAGAAAGAAGTGAGGAACAATGGTTTAGACAGAGGTGAATAAAACAGGCTTAAAGTTTAGGCATGTCATGTACTCACTCTGGTTTTCTAGATGAAGTAGGAAGTAAGGGTGAAGGGATAGAAGAGGGCAATGCTGAGACACATGATTTGGAGGACAGGCACTTGGCAGTGAGACTGAGCTGCAAAGTCATATGGTTTTGTCCAACAGCTCCCAGCTGTGGGCACTGAAGTGCATCATAGCAATGCTCCAGAGTTGGAGTGTGCTCAGTAGCCGTGCAGAGGGACAGATGCAGAGGAGGGAAGGAGTACTAATGAGAAATGGTCTAGGGCTCAATCCACAGCGTTGAGTCTGAATAAAGAAATAATTGAGTGTGTTGGGAGAAAATGTTAGAACTGGTCCTAGTGGTCTTGATGAAGTCAAAGAGGTGGAGTTAAGTATATATGAGTTTATTTGATTATTCATTCTTTCATGAAAACATTTACTGGAAACCAGCCATGGACCAGGGATACCTGGGTGAAACCTGACACATGCTGTCCTTGCTGTCTCTGCTGGATGGGAGTTGGAAGCATTGTGGGAGCATGGGTATGAAACTCTCAGAATGATTTAAATAGCTTCCCACTGAAATTGCTTCCCATTATACTTTGAGTGCTTCCTCGCTTCTTGTCATGAGTTCTAAGAACCTTCATTTCCTGGCTCTTTCCTGCTTCTCTGACTTCATCTCGTACCACCTTTCCCCTTACTACATTATAACTACTCTGGTCTTCTTGGTAGATCCTTGATTGCTCCCCAATTTTTCTTGTCTGAAGGCCCTTCTTTGTTTTTTTGACTCCATGTCATCCATGAGCTCTCAACTCAAACATAATGTCAGAGAATCTTTTCCTGATCATCTCATATTAAGTAGTCCTGAGACAGATCAGGGGGACCCACCTCTCTTGGGGGTGCTAGCATGCAGTATTGTGTGTGTGTGTGTATGTGTGTGTGTTATTGGAGGTTGAACCCAGGGCCTTGCACTTGCACGCTTTGCAAGTGCTGTACCACTGAGCTGCACCTTCAGCCCATTTTTTTACTTTTTTGAGACAGGGTCTCACCAAATTATGCAGACTGCCTCTGGTCTCAAACTTGTGATCCTCCTGCTTCTGCCTCCGCCTCCTGAGTTGCTGGGATTACAGGTGTGCGCCATCACACCTGCTCACATGCAGTATTATTAATACACTGTTAAGATTAATTTTAGTGCTGGGCATGGTGGCACATGCCTGTAATCCCAGCGGCTCGGGGAGGCGGAGGGAGGAGGATTACAAGTTTGAGACCAGAGGCAGTCTGTGTAATTTAGAGAGACCCTGTCTCAAAAAGTAAAAAAAAAAAAAAAAAAAAAAAAAAAAAAAAAAAAAAAAAAAAAAAAAAAAAAAAAAAAAAAAAAAAAAAAAAAGGGCTGAGGGTTCAGCTCAGTGGTTCAGCACTTGCAGAGCATGCAAGCGCAAGGCCCTGGGTTCAACCCCCAGTACCACACACAAAAAAAAGATTAATTTTAGTGATAATATTTTTGAAAAAATTTATTATTCTTGTTGTAAGTTCCCTTTCTGCTGCTTATTTTTCTCCAAAGCAAGCGCTGTTTATTGGGGATGTGGTGATCTGATTCCCTAATTGAAAGCTACTGGGCTCTCCCTGTGGCTCTGGCTGTTTTGAATGAAAGAACTGTTGTCTAGCCAAGCCTTCCTCACACTAGCACCTGCTGTTGTAAAAGCTCCATGGACATGCCCAGTAAGCTACAAAACTGCAACTATTTGCTACATCTCCAGCTCCTGAAGGTGTAGCCCCAGTCATGGCTGTTTCCAACAGTTGGCAGTTTGCATTGGATTTTTGTTGTTGTTACTGTTACAAGCCTCAGTGAACTCCAGGTGACCCTGCGACTAATCTGGGCCAGAAGGGCAGCACTTCCCCAAAAAAAGGACTGCTATGGTTGGTGCAAATACAAGCTTTCATTTTTTGTGATTGGTACAAACACCCTTTCTCTGTTTATGTAAAACAGGCAGCCAGGTCAGTTCACTTGAGCTAAGCTGGCCAGGAGAAGCCTTCCTGTGCTGCTCCCTGGCACTGCAACAATCTGCCCCACTAAAAGGCTTCCCTTGAGTGGTCTTTGCCTACTCTTAGTAGTGCAGGTTGAGCTGGTAACATGAAGAAAGGAACAGCATAGACAACAGAACAACAGTGATGGCAGTGGCAAAGGACAGCAGAGACAGTGGAGTGGCACTGGCAGAGACCACAGAGCAGCCAGAAAACAGATGTAGAAGCAGCAAAGTGACAGGCTGCTTGAGAGCTGAAGAAGAGACAAGGCTACAAGACCAGCAGTAGCAGCAGCAGCAGCAGTGGCAGCGGTGGCGGCGGCGGCAGCGGCAGAAGGGACATGATTATTGCCTCCTGAAGCAGCAACACAGCAATAAGAGGCAGCTGAACAGCTTGAGGGCAGGAAAAAGAGACAGAAAAGGCTGTAAAGAACCAGAAAAGAGAAACTGCAGGCATTGGTTGCAGGATGAGTTCCAGAGAGCTGTTAAGTCTTTAGAACCAAGGGTCTCAGACACCTTAGGCCTGGGAGCTGTAACACTGGCCACAGTCTAGGACTGAGGAGTCCCAGTATCAAGTCCTGCCTAGAAGCTGCAACACCAGATGCTGTCAAGGGCTGAGGAATCCTGATCTCCTTGGCCTCCATAACAGGTGTAGCTCTTACGGGCTTTGATGGGCTTAGGAGTCCCCATCTTCAGGGCCTACATAGTTGCTATAATACTTGAAAGACTGAGGAATCTTGACTTCCTTGGCCTGGATAAAAGCTGTAACACTAGAAGGTACCACTTGCTGCTGCTGCTGCTCTTGTCTGTCTGCTGTCACTGCTTACTGCCGTCAAATGCTGAGGGACGTAACTGCTGCCTAAGACCAGCATTTGAAGGGCTTCCCCTTGCCTATCCACAATTTTAATCCTGGTAGAGCAAAAAGACCCCAGCCAGCTAGTTGGTAACAGTCCCTCCCACCTTGACTCTATTTTATCATGTTGTTTATTTCCTTCTTTTATATGTCTTATTTTTTTCACTATCTGTTTTCCATCTCTACAGCAAAGTTTTTTGCTAACAAGGATTTGTTCACTACTCTATCTCCAGTGCTGAGAACACAGAGGAAGTGCTTAATAAATATGTGTTAAATGAATGAATGCCATAGGATTAGGGACGGACAATAAAGTGATGATAAAGGTTACTGAAGTTGAGGGGATCAAGACTAGAGGGTCCTGGATGGGCCCTGAAATCTCTTAAGATGATGGAAGGAAATGCAGTAGAGAAGACTGATATAGGTAGACATGTTAGCAAACAGCCAGGAACCCAGCAGATGACAAAAACAGGAAGTGATTAATGATGATCTAGCCAAATGATGGTCTACCTTGGAGGGAAAAGCGATTTTCTTTTTACATGAGGGTGGAGTAGTGACGGCCTGGAAGTGGTGTAGGAGAGAAGGAGGCTGTGATCGTGGGAGAAAGAGTGAGTGACCTCCAAAACAGCTGCAGATGAAACAGAGGCCTTTGTAGAGAGCTAAAGTTTAGTTAAGGTGAGAAGTAAAGAGAATCTAAGAAGCTGAGGCTATGTTGTTGTTAGGTGCCATCGAGTTGTGTCTGACTCATAGCAACCCTCAAAGAGTTTTCAGTGGCTGATTGTTTCGGGTTTGCCTCGGGAGTGAATTGCCACGTTCCTTCTCCCCTTCTTGTGGTGCTGGGAATCGAACTGGGGACCTCAGAGACTGCAGAACAGCGCTCTACCAACTGAGCTAAGTCCCAGCCCCGCTGAGGCCATAAGGGAATTTATTTTTGGCTTCTGATGATAGAGGGGAAAGCTAATAGGAGGTGCATAATAGTTTGAGGATGAAAATAACTCGAGAGGGCTTTAGGGTGCTTGTACTTGGGTACCAAGGATAATGACTGGGCTATGAAATCTGATAGCCCCAAATGGGACTTTGGGATTAAGATTATTGCAAAATTAGAATGGCCTTGCTTTGCAGAGCCAGAGCAGAGCTGTCTGAGACAATGCTGCTCAAACCGTGCTGACCATTTGATGTGCCATATCACCCTCTGCTCTGTGTTCACACAACCCCTTGGATATATCTCTGTATGCAAAGAAACTCGGCAAGTGCCGAATTCCTTACCCTCCCATCAGCTCCTGGGGCCTGTCCCCAGTTGTCAATAGTCCTCACTTTGACCCCTTCCCAGTGAGGCTAGAGCAGAGAGGGCAAAGCAAGTTGAGGTGAGGCAAGAAGAGAGGACCTGCGGGAAGGAAATTGCAGAGACTTCAGCCCCTCCAGTTTAACCAACAGAGCAGGACGCAGCCCAACCCAGCCCCACAATCAGCACCACAACTGTCCGGCTGAAATAACAAGTCACAGACTAAAAAACTAGCCCTCTCTCTTTGTTTACTCAGCTTTTTCCCCCCCATTTTCTTTGGACAATGCCCTGCTGGGATGGGGCTCCCCTGCCAAGATGGAGCCCAGCTGCTCAGCTGTTTACAAGGAGAATCCGGTTTACACTGGGGCCCATCCTGCTTGGCGGGCTCGGG
This sequence comes from Pedetes capensis, assembly GCA_007922755.1. Taxonomy (NCBI): domain Eukaryota; kingdom Metazoa; phylum Chordata; class Mammalia; order Rodentia; family Pedetidae; genus Pedetes; species Pedetes capensis. The sequence goes on along the minus strand of VMDO01011899.1, from coordinate 41,609 downwards.
AGATTCAGGCACAGCCCAGCCACTGGCCTCTCCCAGCCCATAGTTTGCCCAGTCTTAAACTGGGGGCAGTAGTGTTGAGAAGGATCCTACATGCTGAATCCCAGGTAGGCACCAGCTTCAAGATGGAAAGAAAATAGTGTAAGACCTGGGCCCACAGACAAACTTCTGCCCTTCAGAGCCCCAGAGAAAGGAGGACTGCTGGAATCCCACGGCTTCCATCTCTGTTCTTTCAGGTGGTGAACTTGTGATAACAAAGAGAGCAGACCTCCCCCACCCCATTCTTCGTGGTAGCTAAGGTCTGGGAACTAGTTTGGGCCTTATCTACCACCCCCCTCAAAGCCACTGTGAAGATCAAAGGAAATTATGTACATGCAAAGACTTGAAAAGCATTTGTTACTGTAATAGTGACCTATGGTAATTCACCAGAGTGAAGCAGCTAATCTCTGGGGATGAGGATCAAGTTCCTCAACTGGTAGTTGTTCAAGGGCAGGGCCCATGTCTCATCAGCTTGGTAGTCCCAGGGCCCATCATGGAGCATGGCACACAGTGGGGCACAATTATCTCATTTATTAAACAAATGTTTCTCAAGAAGCTCACAGACTAGTGGGAGAGCAGGTCATAAAAATGCAGGAAAAGCAATGATACTCCACTGGCTGTTTAGCACAGGAGGGTACACAAGCACAGAGGCATCTCTTCTGGCCCTGGGGTCAAGGAAGGTTTCCCAGAGGCAGCAACATCTGAGATGGTGCAAACAGATGTGTTTATTACTCAAAGAAGGAAGAATGAATTTATAGTGCAGGGGCAGGCTGACTTGGGTGCTCCCTCTTCTTCCCTTATCCCCTATTGTACTAAAGGACCAGGCCTTTGGCTCTTGAACACAGGGGCCAGTGAACTGTCTGGGCCTGGCTTCCCTAAGTAAATTTATTGAGGAATCACAGTAAAACCCTGGGAAACTTTTTTCTCTGCTACCCAGTGGTCATTGTCACCAACTTTTTTCTCTGCTACCCAGTGGTCATCGTCACCGCTGTCGTCTTCGCCACTTTCTTCTTCCTCCTCCTCCTCCTCCTTTTTCCTCTTCCTCCTACTCCTCCTGCTTTTTCTTTTTTCTTCTTCTTCTTCTGATAGGGGCTTGCTGTGTATCCCAGGATACCCTTGAGTTTGAGATCCTGCTCCCTTGACCTCCTGCTGGGATTATAGGCGTGCACCATCACATCCAACCCTGGTCTTCCTAAACTCCAGCCCGGAGGGATGTGTGGGGGTGTATTTGTGTGCTGCAGGAAGCACAGCTCAATGGCAAGCAAGTGAAAGCTTGATTTTAAAATATGATCTGAAGAATAAGTGGGAGTGATCCAAATGAAGAGGGGGAGAGCAGAGAAAGTTCTAAACAGGGAGGGTGTGGGTAGGGGGAGGCAAGAGAGACCAAGCAAAGGCCTGCAGGAGGAAGAGCCTGACCCAACTGGGGATATCCAAGTAGTACAGTATGACCAAGGCAGAGAGCAACTCAGACAGGACACTGAGGGATGATTCTGGAGAGATAAGCATGGGTAGATGATGAAGGGATTCGAAACCCCAGTTCTTTGTCCTGAATGGAGACATCCCCATGGAATCCAGTGCCGTTTATGTTATGTAGGTTCTAAATATTCTATCTCTACTTTTGAGCTCTCTTGGGAGTATCAGACTCTTATATCCAGTGTCAGTTCTTAACTTAAACTTCAATTATCTGATATGAACTCTCCGGATCTCTTTCCAGACTTGCTTCTGATCCTGGTTCAGCTGTGTTTTCCATGATGTGCGTGGTTCTTCAGCTTCCTTCTATGGATTCCCTGGCCTGGTGTCCCCATGGACTGATAGCTAAGTAATAACCCCAGGGTTGTCCTAATCCTGACACCTCCCTTTCCTGGATGCAGCCTTCCATGTGAAGGCCACAGGGAAACCATGCAACTCTACTCCTTCCAAGCCTTCAACAGGTCTCATTGTCCACAAGATAAATGAAATGAAGTTCAAACTCCTAGCACCTAACTCATAGTGTTCTAGTGAAGGGTCATGCATGTGAAGCACCTGGAACATGTTATTGTTAGGTGGCGTTGAGTCAATTCTGACTCATAGCAACCCTCATAGGGTTTTCAGTGGCTGATTGTTTCGGGACTGCTTCGGGAGTGGATTGCCATGTTCTTCTCCCGTTTTTGAGGTGCTGGGTATTGTACTTGGGTCCTCAGAGAGTGCAGAGCAGCACTCTACCAACTGAGCTAAACCCCTGCCCATCTGGAACATAGCATTCAATTAATAATGGCCACTTTTACACATTGTAATAATTATGTAATTTTATCATATCATACTATAAGCATAAGCTCCCTCCTCCCCTGTTCCTCTCTCAAGTCTTTGTGCCCTTGTTGATTTCACCCAACATGATTTCAACCTGTAGGCCCCTCACCTTTTGAACTCCCCATCATCCTTCCTCCTAGGCATCTCTCCCCATGTAGAATAACAGAGGAAGATTCTATAGAGAAACATTGCCCTTAGACAGCAATGGGACTCAGTATTGTAGAGAAGGGGGATGGCCCAGAACCTTAGTAACAGTAGCTGATGGCAGCAATCAAAAGCTACCCTTGAGGCACAGATACTGAAAGGGCTGGGAAATGGCTGGGCCAGAGAATATCTGCCCTGGAAGAATGGCTGGTTTTACTTCTGGAGAGGCTGATAGGTTAGGATGAGGCAGCCAGACCAGTAAATAGAATGTTGCAATGTACCAGGGAGAGATTCAGTCTGTTGCTTAGTTAACAAACATTATTGAGCACCTGGTTTGTGCTGACAAGTTAGCTCTTTCCAAAGTGGAGCGGAATCTTCTTTTTTTCCCCCATACTGGGGGTTGGACCCAGGGCCTCGTGCTTGCATGCTTTGCAAGTGCTGTACCACTGAGTTGCACCCCCAGCTCATTTTTTTTTTTTTTTTTTTTTAACTTTTTGAGACATGGTCTCACTAAGTTATGTAGGCTGCCTCTGGTCTTGAACTTGGGATCCTCCTGCCTCTGCCTCCTGAGGCTGTGGAATTACAGGCATGTACCACCGAGCCTGGCTGAGGAGCTGATTCTTTAGTAAGGAGTCAGAGAAGTAAATAGGAATTGCAGTACAGTAGGATAAACATTATAATAGCAGTAGAGTGCCATCAAAGACATGGATTTCAGGAATAGAACCTTCCTTAATGAATTTCTGGGTGCACCCACATGCAATAAACATCCAGAGCACTGGTCTGTGCCAGGCACTGTGCTGGGTGCTGAGGAGACAAAGGATACAAGATGAATGAGGTGATTTCTGCCACCTAGTGGGAGGAGACAGCTATGTTAGAAAATGCCACAAAGGCAGTCAAATGTCACATGTCCCCAAACTGCCTCCTCTTCCATTTAATGTGATAGGAGTCATTATCATCTAATTCTTCAAGCTAGAAGCCTGGATATTATCTCCGACTGCAAGATTTATGTTTTAGGCAAACCATAAAACATCCTGTAGAGAATGGATTAGAGGGAAAGGAGGTTGGAGGCAGGGAGACCAGCTGGAGGCTGGGGCGGTAATTTGGTAAGACATGATGATGGTGGCCTGGATCAGATAAGAGCCTTGGGAATGGAGAGGTGGTTTGATTGGAGAGCTGCATGAGGGTGGGATTAGTTAAATTTAGAAATTAATGAGATGTAAAGATTGAGAAAGAAAGAAAAGTCAAAAATAATCCTGGGCTTCTGGATTGGGCATCTAAGATTGTGGTGCTGTTTTATGAAATGTGCTCTACAGGCGTGGTGGCGCACGCCTGTAATCCCAGTGGCTTGGGAGGCAGAGGCAGGGGGATCGCAAGTTCGAGACCAGAGGCAGTCTGCGTAATTTAGCAAGACCTTATCTCAAAAAATAAAAAAAAAATGGGCTGAGGATGCAGCTCAGTGGTCCCGCACTTGCAGAGCATGCAAGCACGAGGCCCTGGGTTCAATCCCCAATACCACCAAAAAAAAAAAAAAAAAAAAGGGCTCTAAAGGAGGGAAACAAACAGTCCTTTCCATTTCACATGTGCTGTGTTTTAGATATCTTTATGAAGAGAATTCATTAGATGGTTGCTAAATGATTGGAAGCTCAGGAGTTTGATTTGGATTGAAATTAAGTTTCAGAAGCCATTGGTATACTGGAATAGCATTTACATGGGAGAGGATGAGATCACTCAGGTGCAATGTGAGCAGAGAAAAGTGAAGCGAAAATTCATCTACTCGGTGTTATTGAGCACCTACTATGCTCCAGGGCTGGGATTTAGCTCAGTTGGTAGAGCACTGCTCTGCAGTCTCTGAGGTCCCAAGTTTGATTCCCAGCACCACAAAAACGGGAGAAGGACATGGCAACCCACTCCTGAGGCAATCCCGAAACAGTCAGCCATTGAAAACCCTATAAGGGTCGCTATAAGTCGGACACGACTCGATGGCACCTAACAACAACAACAACATGCTCCAAGTGCTATTCCAGGTGCTGAAAATATCTGAATATGTAACTTACTTTCTACTGCTGGAAGGAGACAGCAAACAAATAAAAGCACAGTAGGATGTCAGGTAGGGACAACTACAATGAAGAAAAATGGTGTAGGGTACAGAGCTCCTGAGAGGGACAGCAGGTAGTCAGGGAAGGCCACGTGGAAGAGGTGATATTTGAACAGAAAGCCGCATAAAGTGAGGAAGAGAATTATGGGAAATGTGAGGGGAGAGTGTTTCAGGCAGAGGAAACATGCAAAGGCCCTGTGTATTCAAGGAACAGCAAAGCCAACGTGGCTGGAGTGGACTGGGCATGGTGGAGAGTGGCAGGAAACGTGGTGAGAGGGGTAAGAAGCTAGGGCCCAGACCATGGGGTCCTGCAGATCAAGATAAAGACACTGGATTTTTTTCCCTCCAGTACTAAGGGATTGAACCCAAGGCTTTGTACATGCTAAGCAAGTGCTCTACCACTGAGCCACATCCCAGCCCCTTTCTTCATAGTTTATTTTGAGACAGGGTTTTGCTAAGCTGTGCAGGCTGCCCCTGGCCTTGAACTTGCTATTCTCTTGCCTCCGATTCTCGAGTCCTGAGATTACAGGCATGTACCACAGAGCTCTGCTAAGACACTGGATTTTATTCTATGTGTAATAGGAAAGCCTGGAAAAGTTTGGAGCAGGGGACTCAGCATCTGTTTTATGTTTTCAAGGATTATTCTGGAGGCTGTGTGGAGTACAGACTGTAGGAGGGCAAGAAAGGAAGCAAGGAGACTATTGCAGTAGCAGGGGTGAGGGATGCTGGCAGCCTGTGTCACCATCTCAGCAATGAAGGTGGTAAGAAATCTGAATGCCTTCCCATTTCCTGACATACCAGGTTGGCAGGTAAAAAGAGGTGCCCAGACCTGGGTAGTCGACTTCAGCTTTAGTTTCTATTCTGTATGACCATATGGTTTCACATACATTATCTGTCCAGTCTGTCCTTCACTTCCATTAACTGGGGTGGGATTGGGTACCCCAGGCTAATGTATATGGAGTACCTCCTGTGTAGACCCCTGTTCTAGGTGCTGGGCTAGTCAGCGTGGAATGAGACTGACAGAGGCCCCAATTCTAGTAGAGGAGAAAACATGCTTTTGTGTGTGTGTGTGGTGCTGGGGAATCAAACCCAGGGCCTCCGTATGCTAGGCAAGTGCTCTACCACTGAGCTACATCCTTAGCCTGAAAACAAGCAATTTTAAGAAGTGATAATAAATATTATGGAAAAAAACAAGCAGGGTGCTGTCATAGAAAGTGATAAAGGAAGGGGATAACACTTGATGGCTGTGTAAGAAAAGGCCTGTGAGGGAGGCTTTCGGGGGTGAGTTAGAATGAGGACCTGGCAAGGGTACACCCTTGCCAGGTTTGCCTCCCAGCATGGCTAGTGTCCATTGAGTCACTGGATGGAAAAGCACATTGACCCAAGAAATGCTAAATGATATTCTTGACGTTGCTCTGTTCTCTTCTCCATCAACCAAAATATATCCCATCCTTTCCATTGATGGCACCTCTTTCGTCTGTGCTAGCAAGGCCCTTAGGGGCACCACCTTCTCCAGCACCTGTCTCTAGGGGGCCTTCATAGGATTATCCTAAAGATCCAGGTCTTCTAGGAGCTCTTGGTATCCAGAACCACCACCAAGGATAATCCCACCAACCAGCATGGGTCTGCTACCCCTTTTAGACTATAAACTCCCCTTGGGGGTCCAGGACAAGGCAGGCAGAAGGCTTCTTAGTGAGTGAGTACTGAAGGAGTGGTCTAGAAGGGAATGCCCTTTTGTCGCCTATTTTATCTGTCCATGGCCTCCTTTCTTTACTTTCTTTCCCTCTAAGCAGCCTCATGCGCCTTCCCAGCAGGCCCTAACAGTTGCTGCCTCAGCAGGCAATGCAAAGATCCTGAGCTGTGAGGGGTAGGGTCTGGGCTAGCCAGGGCCTAAGTCAGCAGGCTTAGCCCTCAGCCCCACCCTGGCAGGCGGTTCCTCTAGCAGCAAAGTCATGGCCCTGATTCCTCTGTCTCCACGTTTAAGAACATCTCTAACTGCTCCTTGGATAGCTCAATTAGTAAAGTGAATATATTATATAAAGTCTAAAAGATTAAACTATCATCGTCAGCCCATAATTTCATGAAGAAGTCAGGGGACCGTATCCCTCTTATTAACTCTATAACAAATGTGATGAAAATGTTCAAATAGAATGTTAATGCAATGTTACGTGTAATTTTCCCAGGCGATTTTCTGCTGAAATATTTCTTTATTAATAGTAATTGAGGGTATAAATTATGAATGAGGCGATTTTCTCCTTTCAGTAGGAAAGACGTACTAATGGCAATAATTCTTTATAATAATTTTTGGGGATCGTGGGGCGGGGAGACAGGCTAGTCTAAAAACAGACAAAAGCCCCTTTCCAGAGTCTCCCTTGGGGAGACGACGCCTTTGCCACAGCCAACCTCTCTTTAGCTCCGCACACCTCAGACTGCCCACAAATGAAGTCTTTGTTCTTCATCAATTTTCCAGAAGCCTCAAGGTCTGTTTAGAGGGCTGGAAGGAATTGTTTGCTTTCTAGTTCATGGACCAAGTTTTGAAGCCAAACTTTTCTGCCTGGATACGGCATTGCCCACAAGACCAAAGTCAGGCTTCTCTGTTGAGCCTCCAGACCCAGTCAGACTGGACCTAAATTGTCTTTCTAGCACCCTAAAATATTCAGGTAGGAGTGGCCCTCAGGAATCTTCCTATTTAACCTTCATCCCATTCCATAAATAAAGGAAAAAAGAGGAGAGAGTAATATGTTATTTTGAGCCACACAGTGTGTCTGTGAGAGAGCTGGACTCAGCCCGCTGGCCTTCCACATGCCTGCCAGCTGGACTGCCTCCAACCAAGCCTTTCCTGGCCAGGAAGCCACTGCTGTCTTGCCTTACATCCTCACTGTTTCAGCCTGGGCATCTTCCTCACCTGCCACACCCAGCTCAGATGCTGGGGTGCCTATGAGTGGTGGGCATGTTGTTGATCCTTCTTGGACGTACAGCCTCCATCCCTTTCTGTCCAGGATTGCCATAGGTCTGGATAGCACTGTAAGAAGGCAAAGCCTACAGAGCAACATCTTTTAAATTCTGCATAGTGGTTGGTCTAGTGCATTCCACCAGGGACTTTCTTCATGCAAGGATATCCCATTTGGCATTTGCCCATTCATTTATTTGTTGTTGTTGTTGTTCGGTGCCGTCGAGTCGGCATCCGACTCATAGCGACCCTCATAGGGTTTTCAATGGCTGAGTGCTTTGGGATTGCCTTGGGAGTGGATTGCCAGGTCCTTCTCCCATTTTTGCAGGGCTGGGAATTGAACTCGGGACCTCAGAGACTGCAGTGCAGCTCTCTACCCACTGAGCTAAATCCCAGCCCATTCATTTATTTAGCAGACATTAAACAAACATCTGCCTACCATGTGGCAGGCACTGTGCTAGGCATTGAAGTTATAAAGATGAATTTACCCAACAAGAATGAAATTCAATGTTCTCAAAATCATAGGCGGAGAAAACAAGGTACACAATCACCTATGTGAAATAATACATGTAAACAATACAAGCCTATTCATAGTAGATTTTTGTTATCACTATTTGTGTTTGTTTTTGAGACAGGGTCTTACTATGCAGCCCAGGCTGACATTGAACTCATGATCCTCCTTCCTCAGCTTCCCAGGTGTAGAGATTAAAGGTATGCACCACCATGCCCAGCTTGTTTGGGGAATTGGCAGGTGGCCACTGTGACTAGAGCAGAGTGAGGGTGGGGCAGAATTGTTGGGATTAAGAGCAAAGAGATTGAGGGAGGCAGGTCTGCAGGAGCTTGTGGCCACAGTAAAGATTTCATACTGCCTGAAAGGAAAAGTCATTGGAGCTGTGACGTGGTATCACTTACTTTGTTAGAAAGGACACTAGTAGATCACTAGAGGGATGTGGAGGCATTCTGACTCTGGTAATGCAGTACCAATTCTCTGTGGTGCCATTCCCTGAGATAGGGACCTTGGAGGGGGAACAGACTGGGAGGCATGATGGCAAAGTTCAGTCATGGACAAGTGGAATCTGGGGTCTGCAGGCCAGACAATTGGGAACACCTATGAATGCAGGTGGAGTCTGGGCTCCAGGGTGGGATTGGGTCCACCAGGTTGGTTTTTGGTAGTGATCTCTGGGCTTCTCTGGGGCCCCACACTCTGGGTTTTGTCATCTGTTTACAAGCCTGTTTCTCCCTACAGGCTGTAAGCTCCTTGAAGGTGGTAACTGGGCTAGCTTAATACCCCACCCTTCACCCTGCAGTGCAAGGCAGGTTGCACAGTGGATGATAGTGAGTGTTCCCTGAATGAGCAAATGAATGAATGCATAAAGGGAAGGAGAATATCTGCTTATACTCTGTAAAACTATCCCTGGGTTTTGGGGGCTACCTCAGAATCTCTGAGGATTGCTTCTAAATAGAAGCTATTCCCCTCAAACCACTCAGAAAGGGTAGATTTTCTCAAGGTCCCCTGAAAGATCCCTAGAGAAGTGTTATTGATGGTCTTAACAACCTTCATGGTGTTGGGCCTTCCTGGTGTTGTTCATAGGGCCTCTCAGTCTGTCACTGCTATGAGTGCTCAGCCCTTCCCTGGAGTGGGAGAGAAGCTCTCCTTCAGTTCCAAGACTCTGGCTGGGGGCTATATGGCCAACTCCAGTCCTTGCCCAGGAATCACAACACACCCTTCTCTTCACCCTCTTGCTATGTCCTAATCCCCAGTAGCTGGTCAGAAGTGGGGTCACTATAATATGCAAACACTCTTCCAAGACTTCTGCTTGGACTCTCCTGGGTTCCCATAAGCAAGAACATTCCACCTCCTATACCCTGATGAGGAAGGCTGACCTATCCAATTGATTCATTCTCATGAACCCAGATTTAAGGAAAGAAGTGTGACAAGTGCTCTGTGGACATGCTCCAGGAATAATTCTCCATTAGCTCTTCTCTGCCCTTCACCATCCTTGGCTTTTCCTTCTCATTAGGCACAAGAACCTTATCAGGAGTATTCTAGGAGTCCTTAGCAGGGGCAAGGGCCTCTGTCTACATAACTAGGCTGCCTCAGCTTTCTGCCCTCTGAAAACAAAGCCAGGGGTGGGGGTGAAATGGGAAGTAGAGCTATGTTAGTGATGATCTCTGAGTGGCCAGAGCGACCTCTTGACCAGAGGTCACTGGGGTGACCTCCAAGGGCATCTCCCTGTCTCCCCAAGCCAGGCCCAACCAGAGGCCTTTTCTTCCTCCCTCAGGGAAATCTATCCATTAGCAGCTGCCCTCCAAATTAGGGTAATATATGGGCTCCTAAACCAGCAACCTTATGAATAATAGCTGGCCCAGGGCTTCTCCAGCTTCTGTTTCAGACTCACATCACTTGTCTGGAGAGATCTCATCTCAGTCCTAGACTCTTATGCTCTGTTCAATACTAGGTCATTTCTAGAAAAGGAAAACTCAAGTGTAGCCCAGGGTGGCCCTGAGGGGGAGAGGGAGATGCACTCTGATGGCCAGGATAGAGAACCCCAACTCCAGAGTCTGTCTTCTGGTCCCTTCCATGCTCCATTTGCTGGGGCCTTGGAAACAGGCAGCCTAGACATATTAAGGACTTCCTTTGCCCCCTCCTTCCACACTTAGTATTGGCTCCCTTGGGTACGTGCCTCCCACCTCAGCCCCCTTCCTTGTTGGGCCAACAGCTCGATCTTGATCTCTTGAACTGGAAGGTTGACTCCAGAGGGGCCATCTCTGAAAGCCAATGCTAATCTGGTTAGGGCCAGGCTGGGCACTGCACTCCCTCTATAGGACCAAGTGCAAGTGAAAAAATGCCAATTACCAGATGACAAAAAGGGTCCCTGCCCCAGGGGAAGGGCAAGCTAGGGGAAGAGAAGGGAGGGACAGAGTAACTGAACACCTTGCCGGAAATAGCTCCTATCAGTCCACTTAGAGAGCCATCAGCCCCGGCAGATTTATGGGCAGCGCAAGCCCCTCTGATAGATCGGACTATTTAAAGGCAGCCGGAGTCTCCATTTATATCAATGTGGAGCTGAGAGGGAGGGTGAGAGGCTGTGAGGTGGGGAGTGAGGAGCAGCACCAGGGGCCAGCCCCAGGTGGTACTGAGTCTAGCAAATTGGCCTCAGAGAAGGGAGGCTGCTGGCTAGAAGGATGGGGTCAGAGGGTGGGGAGGGCAGTGTCCCAGGTCATGTCCCATTGGCACCCAGGGAAGGAAGGGAATGTGGGCGTCACAGTTTTCTCAGCAGCATCTTTCCCAGCCCTAGCCCAGCCTCTTTGCAAGCGCCTCCAGCTAAAATGGGTAGTTCAGGCTAATGCTGAAGTGGAACTCCTCATTGGATTTCCAGCCGGGCCCCCCACCTCCCGAGCTGCAGGGCATGCTTGCCCTCCATGCAACCTCCCCCTTGCCTGGGCTGAAGGAGAAGGAAGGGGTAATTGTGTTAGGCTGGGGGCATTAGCCGCTGAGGAATGGGCCTGCTGCCTCCTGCCTGCTTGTCCCCAGCCTGCACTTCCTGGGGGCAGATTAAGCAGCTCCCATTGCTCTCCCTGGCTCTGCCTGGGCCTTCCTCCCTAACTCCATTACTCGTGGCTGAGGTGCTTGCCCGACCCGCAGTGGTCCCTCTGATAATTCACCTCTTAGGAAACTCTGCCTTTCTGACCTCTCTCTGCCTCCTTCCTCACTCCCTCCCTCCTGCCCCCTCCCCTCTAGCTTTCTCCCCAGGCTTCTAGATCTGTACCCAACTGGCCTTATTCTCTTGGTTCCATGGTAATCTGCTATAATATATCCACATAATCCTAGGCACAGAACCAACGTCCATCTTTCATCTTGCAGGTTACAGGTTGGTTAATTCATTCAGTCATTCCTACATTCAGGGAATGCTGACGGAGCACTTTCTGCAGACCAAACCCCATGCCAGGTGCTGGGGACACAGAATTGATTCCCCAAAAGTCCAGGTTCTAGAGGACCTTGTGATCCAAGAGACAGGTAAGTGAGGGAACAACACGACTAGATTTGTGTTTCTAAGCTAATCCTGGCCACATGATGGGTACAGAACAGATTTGTGTGGATGAGAACAGAGGCAAGAAAACAGAATACTGGTTCTCAACCTTGGCTGCACAACAGGGAGCTTTAAAAATGCTGATGCCCAGGCCACACAGAGATCAACTAAACCAGAATCTCTGGGGAGAGATTCAGGTGTCAGGTTTTTGAAAAGCTCCACCCACCTGGGGAAGTCAAATGATTAGCTAACATTGCAAATCTTTGGGAGAGAAGACCATTGCCATAGTCCTGGCAAGAGATGACAGTGAACTGAACAAGGGTAGAAGGAAGAGGGGAATCTGAGTACTATTTTTCTTTTTTTCTTTCTTTTTTCTTTTTTTTTTACTTTATATATTTATGGGGTACAGATTGATAATTCAGTTCATCTATTCAGTGTGCAATTAATCAATCAGGAATATTAACACTTCCATCTCCTTAAACAATGTACAGAGAGAACCTCTGATTAACATGCAATGATATTTGTACATATTTATGAGGAATATGATTTTTAAAAAATTTCATAGAATACAGTGAGATTCATTATATGATTTTCACAAAATTGCATCCTGTATTTTGCATCTTTCTTTCCCTCTTTACCTGCTGATGTTGCACCCTTTCCCCCTCCTGATTTGCCCATCCTTATCCCTCTCTTACTAGTCCTCTCCCCGCTCATGATGGGTCTTGTTGTATTTTCCAATCTTAGATATATACAATTGAATGTATGTGTATTATGTATGGAATTTTTGTAAAGGTAGATCTAGCTTCTACATATGAGTGAAAACATGGTATTTCTTGAATGAGAACTATTTTTCTTATATCTGTTTTTAATGGTTAACACTCTCTGGTCCCCCATTTATCTCATATGCCCCAAACTCTTAGCAAATTACCTTAATTATAACTTCGCAGAAGAAACTGAGGTCTGTGGGTAAACCTATACAGGATTATAAATTCTGAATCCACAGGGCCCAGTAAAGCTCCACGGAACAAGTATCTAACAAAAGTTGAATCTGGACTGAATCTACTGGGCAGCTGTGGTTGTGGGTTTCCAATCCAGAAGAGAGATTTGAAGAGAAGATACAGATATGGGTGATATGAGTCTTGGGGACATTGAGGGGCTCATGAAAGAAGACCAGCCCTGGAACAATGCTAGAAGGAACAATCAGAGATGTTAGAGAAGGTAGGGGTGGAGGAGAAAAGGAACTAAAGTAGGTTTCATGTCAAGATTGTCGCTGCACCGGGAGCTCACAGTCATCTCATGTGAGCCCATAACAACCTTTAGAAGTAGGTACTATTGTCTCTATGTTTCCGGTAGAGAAACAGGTTCAGCGAGGATCACTTGCCTAAGGTTTCATTATGGGATTCAAATTAGAGAGCTAAGATTTGAAACCATGTTTGTTCAATTCTAAGGTGCCTTTGCATTGACATCCTACAGGAAAAAACAAAGTCCCAGAGAATTTCAAGAATGAGGGAGGAGTCAGTAGTGTTGAATGCAGCAGCACCCCTCTTCCTGTTCACCGGGCTGTACTTCCCTGGATGGCCTTGAAATAGGCACCACCAGGACCAGGGGAGGAAAGCTGTACACCTCCAAGTTCTTGCTGTCTATCAGAAACTCCTCTAGCAGCAGGGGCCCAAAGGCTCAGCCTCCATTCAGCCCAGTTAGAGGAAGCTCAGGTCAGAGAAGCCCAGCCTGGCTTTGTTCCACAGGACCTAGGACCTTGCCAGGAAAGAAGGGGCTGCCTTCCCTCCAGCCCAGCTCACGAAAATCCTTATTAAGTAAGTTTTAGGCTACTGTTCCCTTCTTGGAGAAATATTGACCCCAGCTTCTCCCCATACCCCCAGCCTCATGAAGTGCTTTGTTCTTGATTCCCATCCTAGCACTTAATCTGTGCCTCCACAAACTGTGATCACAATGTGGTCACTTAGGTGTCTGTTGTTCCCAGCCCCATTCAAGTCATCACCTCCCCGATGGTAGGGGACAAGTATAAATCTTGCCTGGATTGCCATTGTTTATCTGTTATGGCACTGGATAAATGTGTACTGATCAAATGAGTCAGGATGGTAACCCTAGGAAGAGAATGGAAGGAGATGAGTAGGGGAGAGGAGAGGAAGATAGGAGAGACAGAGATGAGGCCCCTCTTTGATTTGCAATTGTCTAAGCAGTGAAAATGGCTCCAGGCTTCCCAGTGGGCAATTTCCAAAGAACCCTTGGGAGTATACAGGGGTCTGCCTGCCATTTTGGCCTACTTTGAGCTAAACATGTTCCAGTCTCCCCTAGCAACCACCACTTAGTCCCTGCAGGTGCCTGAGACCTGCTGAGGCTGAGGCTGGGACTGACACAGTAGCAGCAACAACATGGCCAGTACAGACTGAAGGCGCTCCTATATCTTTGCTCAGGAAATGGCCTCATAAAAGTGACAGAGAGACGCACCTATGGATGCTTGTTAAAGTTTTATTACTAATCACCTCTAAAGTCAGCGAGGCAGAGGGAGGGGGCTGGGAAATGGAGTTATCAAGGCCTGGGAGCAGATGTCAGCAGCGTGAGCACCAGAGGCAGTGGCTGCCAAGTGGGTTCAAGCAGCCACAACTCCCTGTGGGGACATGGAAGCCCCATGTTGTTCTGGGTCCCCCAGGATGAGGCTTTCCTGTACCTTTCCCCCACTCATGAAATGGACAGCTCATTGTTTATTTCATGTATCTAGCAGATCACCAAGCCATGCTCAGATCTCTTGCTGAGCCATCTGATCCATTTCAACCCCTCCTTCCCAATGCCACTGGCCCAGTCGGATGGCACCATCTCTTATGTAGATGATTGTATTAGTCTATTTTCTGTTGCTATAACAAATTAACCTGAGGTTAGGTGCCTTTTTTTTTTTTTTTAAAGAGATTTATTTGGCTCACGATTCTGGTGGCACAGTGGTCCAAATAGCATGGCATTGACCCCCTGGTTGTGTCACAACATGATAGAGTAATGGAAAGGGAAATGGCCATGTACAGAAGGAGCCCATCAGGTGGAGTTACTTGGTAATGACTTGCTCTGGTTAGAATTGACTCCATAAGACTAGCATTACTCCTTTCCTGTGGTGATGCTTGCAGTGATCTAATTCACTTCCACTAGGCCCCACCTCTTAAAGGTCCCAGTACCTCTTAATATTGTCACATTGAGGACCAAACTTCCAGCATATGAAGTTTTGGGAAACAAACCACATTCAAACCACAGCAACCGCTGAGACGGCTTACACATGAGTCCTGCATTTAGTTGGCCTCCCTAGATAATTCCTCTTTGATGTGTTGATGAGATCTTTCCTCTTCAGTGACCTTAAGTTGCCTTCAAAATGGACCTAACTCCTTAACATGGAATAGACATTGCTTCAGGATCTGGGCCCTGCCTAATTCTTTAGCACCCTTTTCCACCATTCACTTTCCACCGCAAAATTGTTTGAATTGCCCCTCAAATTCATGTCTCTCTGCCTAGAAATTCCTTCTTCCTGAATGCTTGTTTAACACATGTTCTTTTTAAAAGACACACCCAAATATCTTTGGGAAGGCTTCCCTACCTCTTGGGCTGGGTTGGCTCAGTGTGTTTATCACACTGTTCCTAACAGCAACAACATTTACTTGAACATGTACCTCATGGACTGTAAACTCCTCTAGGGCAGGATTTATGCCTCATTCATTTCTCCATCACCAGGAGTCCAGTTTGGCATCATTGTTTGCTGAACAAAAGAATTAATGAAGAATTGTTATGACATTTACATTCCACAAGGGTAGAGCTACATAAGTGTAGGGACCGTGTGGTTTCATCCACCGAGGTGATCCCTGTGCTTGTACAGTGCTTGACAGGTAACAGGAGCCCAACGACTATTGGGATGAGTAAATGAAAGAGGATTATATGAGATCAGCGGGTGTGAAGACATTCTACAATGTGCAAGATACCATTTTTATTGTTCGCTTCACACACATTTCCTGCCAGCAACTCGTCTCTAGTTAGTTACTATCAGCTCTACCCTTTAGGAGTCAAACTGATGAAGCAAGAAAGAATCTGAAGATATTGGAAAATCTTGAGTCTATTTTTCCTGTTTGGGAAACAATGTTTCCCCCTCCAGTCATACTATGATTCCCCTTTCCAATATGTGGGTGGAGAGAGAGGCCCAATCTCCACTCATTCAATCAGCTACCACCTCAACCTTTCATATGAGAAGCCATTCATTGGGCCAGGCTGTATGTTAATGCTGAGGATGTGGACTGATTTAGGCCTAGTTTCCACTCCCCAATTCTTACCATCTCTCAGGAGGTGGTATTGTCATCAAGTGGCTACACCCTTTTTAAAAGCCACTCCACTCTGAAGCTCTGAGCTCTGCTGGGGCCACCTGGATGGGCATAGAGGAAGACAGAAGCCAAGGAGCTGGGAGGGTGCCGAAGGAGCCATGTTCGGCCAGGACCAAGGGGGAACCTTGGAAAGCTTCAGTTCCTGCAACAAGTAAAGCCCTTCTTGGAGGGAGCTCCAGGCTCATGGAACTGCAGGCAGGGGACAGGGCTCCGTTGGAGAGAAGACGCCCCCAGAGTATGGGGCAATGGCATAAAGCTTCTCAGTGCAGACCCTTTCTTCCCAACAGACCACAGACCTCCCTCTGGCCTTTGCAGTTGGCAAATGAACCAGATCCCAGTTATTCAGAAGTTAGGTTCCTGGGATGAAGGGAGGGACAGTAATGCAGAAAAGTAGGCCTTCTCTAAAGTGGGCCAGGAAGCTGTGACAAAGATGCCCTCCACCTGCTGTCCCAAAGAGTGAACAGCTGCCACTAGCAAAGCTCCCTTGAGGGTCAGGCCAGCACCCTTCCTTCTGTTCTCCCTTCCCTGAGTTAGGTTGTGGCCCTTCTCCCTAAGGGGCACTACTCACTGGCTCCAGCATCCTCCTTCTGCACTAGTCTGAAACCTCCCCGGAGACACAGCCTGCCTTACCCGCGTGAGTTCGTGCAATCCCACAGTTCTGCTGGCCCGCCCTCCCTCCTTCTCATCTCTATATATCTGTCTAATGAACATTTCAATAAGCCGAGCACAGCTTTTTCCACTTAATAAGCAGAGTGCTGACTTCATTGCGGGTTTGTTCTTCACTTATCTGTTCAAGGCCTTAAATCATTCCCGGGAAAAAGCTTAGCAAGGGGAAACCTAGTATCCTGGCTATCGGCTGGTCTTGTCAGCACCTGCCCTGAGGGGGCTGAGGGGAAACCCCACTTCCACAAACTAACCTGGAAGGAAGTGTGAATAAAACTCTTGGGACAGGGCTGAGTACTGTGGCGCATGTCTATATTCCTGGCACTTGGGAGGCTGAAGCAGGAGGATCGCCAGTTTGAGGTCAGCCTGTACTATATAGCTAGTTGCAGGCCAGCCTGGAATACGTAGTTAGACCATGTCTCAAACACAAACAAACAACAACAGCAACAACAACAAAACAACTCCTGGGACAGGCAAGAGACTGGAATGCTGACTGGGAAGTTCTGGAGCCACGGTGGAATGACAAGGCAGGGCAGGCCTTCAGGGTCCTACTTCAAGGAGGGAAACAAGGTTGGAAAACAAGTGAAGCCCCTTAAGGGAGACATTCTGCAAAAGGCAAGTTTAGTGAGCATCTACTCTATATTAGGTGCTAGGCTAGGCACTGGGGACAAAACAGTGAACAAAAGTGTCACACTCCCTAGCCTCATGGATTTGCTTTCCAGCAGAAAGGAAAATATTACACAAACAATTGTCTATATAACAGCTGAGAGGGACAAGGACAGGTGTTAAGGAAATGAGTAATGGTGAAGTGGGGGGAAGCTTCCCTTAGGAAATGAGGTTTAAGCTAAAGTGAAAAGATTAGGTTGAGACAGGTGGCAGGTAATTCAGGAGAGACCAGATCAGCCCCCAAACCGATCACTCTCACCAGGGCTATTATATGTTGTGTTAATTGTTATATGTTCTTACCATGTAATGTAGTAAAGGACACAGGCTTGGAGTAAGACATTTGTGGGTTTGAATTCTAGCTCTATGAATCTACCGGTTGTGTAATCTTGGGAAAGTTACTTAACCTCTCTGTGCCTTTGTGTCTGTATCTGTAAAACAGGATTAAATACTCACCTTTCAAGAGGTTTGTAAAAATTAAACTTGATTCTCAATGTAAAGAATATTCAAGTACTTGGCTTATAAGATATGCTCAATAAGCAGTGCTACCATGTACCTTTATCTTTTCCCCCAACCTATGATGATGTCCTTGAAGGCCTAAACAAAGTCTTATGTATTTTGTGGCTATTAGAAAGACAAGGAGGAATGGAAGAGACTGATATTTCACTTGATGCCAGAAAGGAGCCACAAGCACCCAGCCCAAGATGGCCCTCAGTGTGCATCCACCTGTATGGTGGGGGATGGGCCAGCAGAGGCTGTTCTGCTGCTTCCTTCTGGATCTAGTTGGCAGAAAGGTTTCAGGGCAAAAGGGCACAGAGTCAATTCAGTGTGGACAGGTGCAAGGCAAAGCCTTTTGTGATAGACACATCAGACCCGCTCCCCAGTGCTCCACTGCTACATGGGCAGCCAGAGTTCTGGCAAAGGACCTGGAAATTCTTTTTCATTTAGACACTTCCCTGAGGCTGTTGGCCAAGAGGCTAAGAGAACTGTGACTAAGATATCAAGAAGGAGCACATATTTCTCAAGGTGTCCAGCTGGACAGTCCTACCTGCAGGGCTCAGCTGCATTGTTGTGCTCTGTCCTGGAGAAGACCCAGGGGCTGCAAAATCTCCTTAGCAGGAAACACTGAGTGACTCCTTTGCAAGCCTGGAAATGGGAAGGCTGCGGGGACATGAAGGAAATCCCAAAGGGTGTCGAGAAGATGACTGGAGACTCAGTCACAAAACCCCAAAAGTGTAGACAAAGCGAGTTTGCTTTGAAAGTTAAGCACATGTGGAATGAATAGATGCTTGTTGTTTTATACAGTGGTCAGTGAACTTCAGAAATTAGTGACCCTAAATGTTGGATCTTGCAGAAGACATAAATGAATTGAAAAGTCTATGAGAGATGCAGTTGCATATATCTCTGAATCAAGGTTTATTCAATGAATGAGTAAATGAATATGGATGAGTCTAGTTTTCAGAATATTTCAATATTCAATAAATTCAATTCAATATTTCAATATTCAATATTTCAATATTTCAATAAATATATTTCAATAAATAATATTCAATATATATTTCAATATATATTTAATATTCAATATATATATTCAATATAAGTATATTTCAATAAATAATATTTCAATATTTCAATAAATATTCATGGAGTGCCTACTGTGTGCAAAGCAGGATATAAAAAGGAACGGTTTCTGTCCAGAAGTTTACACTTTTATAAGGGGATTAGAAAGGACACTGTCAACACAGGGTGGAAACAGTTGTTGCTATTTAAAAAAAAAAAAAAAAAAGTGCAGGAGACTATGGGTACTCCAGAAAGGGAGAAATACTTTGAGCTTTGTAGAAGGTGATGTTTGAAATCAGCCCTGAAGAATAAATTAATTTTTAGCAGGTAGAAAAGGAAATAAAGGCATCCCAGAAAGAAATAATGACATGTCCCAAGATTTGGGTATTTGCATGTGGAAGAATAAAGAACATGTATGTTGTTGTTGTTAGGTGCCATGGAGTTGGTGTCTACCTCATAGTGAATCCTATGTACAACAGGGGAAACAGTATTGTTAGTGCTTCTCTGGTGTTCGTAGGGTTTTCAATGGTTGATTGTTTTTTGGGAGTGCGTTGCCAGGTCCTTCTCCCAAGCCTACAGCATCTGGTGTTCCCAGGCAGTCTCCCATCCAAGTACTAACTGGGCCCAACCCTGCTTAGCTTCTGAGATCTGATAGGATCAGATGCCACAGTGCTATGGCTGCAGGCAAAGAACATATATAGGTACAGATAATAGCACAGTGAGTGTAGGAGAGGAAAGAAGATATGGAAATAGTGCCAAAGGGAAATGTGTCTACCCTATAGGGTGGGTCAAAATTCCCAAGGCACGACACTCATTGGCCTATGAAAATCAGGTCCTGAGAGGGGAAGGGGCAGATAGCTTCTAGTAGCTCTCAAATTTAAGGCTCAAACTAACAGGTAGATTTCAGAGCTAAGCAGAAAGAAGCTCCTCCACCTCAACCCCTAAAGGGACACAGAATGAGGTCCCTGGTCCCCCATTAGCACAAGGATTATTTTTGCCATTTCTGGCTTCCTGGGGTTCTCTGTGGACAGGGACATTCAGCTCAGTCATGCAGTGAGCATCTTGAGTGCCCCCTCTGAGTTCACCAACATTTGTGCAGAGGCGGGCTTTGGTTAAAAATGAACATTAGGAACAGCCAGGAAAAGACAAGAGAAGGAATCATTTGTCCATTTGTTGTTGTTGTTAGGTGCTGTCGAGTCATGCCCAACTAATAGTGACCCTCATAGGATTTTCAAGGGCTGATTGTTTTCGGGATTGCCTTGGGAGTGGATTGCCAGGTCCTTCTCCCATTTTTGCAGTGCTGGGAATCGAACTTGGGACCTCAGAGACTACAGAGCAGCGCTCTACCAACTGAGCTAAATCCCAGCCCATTTGCCCATTTAGGTCATCATTAATGACTACTTAACAAGCTTGTTTTATGTGCCTGGCACTGTGCTAGATCTAAGGAAATATTGTACCTGTCTTTAAGAAGCTCATAGCCTGGTAGGGGACAAAAACATGTGGAGAGAGAATTAGAAAATGGTGTGGCAATCAAAATATGTCCTGGGTAGAGGCACAAAGAAGGGGATGATCAGCAACATCGGGAAAGCTTTAGGGAGGAGGGTCACTTGAGCTGGGTCTTAGAAGATGGGCAGAAATTCAATAGGTAGGTGAAGGGGCCATGGGCATTCTAGGAAGAGGAAAAGCTGTGTGCAGAGATGCAGAGATAAACATGAAGAGGTACCTTCAAAGGAAGTTCTTCAGGATAGCTGGAATTTAGAGTATACAATAGGGTTAGATCACAAAGGATTTTGGATGCTATACTAAGGTTTCTGGAATTGATCCTATAGGCAAAAAGGAGCTATTGAAGATTGTTAAGGAAGGAATGAGGCATGATTGGCTTTGTAGTTTAGATATGTTGTTGTTGTTGTTAGGTGCTGTCGAGCCAGTGTCCGACTCATGAGGACCCTGTGTACAACAGGTGGAACACTATTGTTACTGCTTCTCTGCTATTCATAGGGTTTACAATGGCAGATTATTTTTTGGGAGTGGGTTGCCAAGTCCTTTTCCCAAGCCTACAGAACCTGGTGTTCCCAGGTGATCTCCCATCCAAGTACTAACTGGGCCCAACCCTGCTTAGCTTCCATGATCTGACTGATGGGATCAGGTGCCACAATGGTACAGCTGCATGGAGAGTTTAGAAATACTGCTCTCAAAACAGTGCAAAGGAAGAATTAGGGAACCAGGGAGACAAGCATGGAATTGCAGAAATCTAAGAGAAAGGATGAGGACAGGTCTGAGCTAGAACAATGGAAGTAGTGAAGATAAAGGGGAAGAGAGGGACTGGGATGTAGCTCAGTGGTGGAGGATTTGCCTAGCAGGTACAATGCCCTGAGTTCAATCCCCAACACTGAAGGTAGGAAAAAAGAAAGAGAAAAGGACCAAAAGAGAGAAGAGGTGAGTGAGGAAGGAAGCAGGGAAGGCCATTGCCTCTACCTTCTTGCTCTGTGGTTCCAGCTGGGACCTAGACTGGCTTCCCACCTGGCTGAATGCAAAGCACTGTTCTGTTGCAGGCATTGGGTTCCTAGCCCCAGAGCTGTGCCTTGGTTGATTTTTGGGGAAAGGGTAGCTCTTTCTGCCTCTTCATTTTCTTCTGAGCTAATTCCATGCTCAAGATCAGTGGGGACCCCTTCAGCCCAACTGTCTTCTGCTCTGAGGTCTGACATCGGAGCTCTTTACTCTATTCGTACCAAGGAAGCTAATGGCAGGTTCTCAGATTTTTAGGACAGAGAGCTTTGTTGAGTATGAATAGATCAGAAAGGATAATCTTGAAATACCTGCCAGAATTCCTCCTCTGTCTGAGTTTGGGGTCTGGCACTATGCTAGGGGTGTGAGAGAGCAAAGGAGTAAGGTCAGGTGAGGACACCTCCTAGCAGTGGTAAGAGTTCCTCCATTTCTTGGCCAAAACTCCCCTCAGTGCTTGCCAGGCTGCCAGATCCCCAAATTCTGAGCTTTACTCTTTAGAGACTCTTGTTCTTTGCTCTGGGAAGCCCAAGGGGACAAGGAGTCCCAGGCCTCCTCATCTCCATCCTTCCCCTGTTCTCAGGGGTAGAGCATGGCTGGATGTCTATCTTTGTCCTGTGAGATCCATGTATCACCCTTCTTCATCCTGTCCTGTGCCTTGGATGATGACTTCTGTGGACTTCCTAAACCAAGCTCCCTTGCCTCTAGGATTCCTTTGGGGTTCCACACATGGAGGACACCAGAGAGCAGGAGGAGGGAAGCATCTGGGGTAAACATTACCCTGGCTCCTTCTCTGCCAGTCGTGGGTTAACATTGCTTTATTGAAGGGCGCAGCTCCTACCACAGCCATGGTCATAGCCTCGGGTCTTGCTGGGATCTGGCACATGCTCCTTCAGCTCTTGGGGTGGCAACATCTCACGTGCTGTTGCTAGCGTGAGGTGCTTCACCTTCTTTGTAAATAGTCCTTTCATTAAACTTTCCTCAGTTACCCCATTTGTAAGATTCTGTTTCTTGTTAGAACCCACCTAGTACAGCAGGTATCTTTACACACGTAAGACTAGCTGGGCATATATTTGTTTCAGAATGTTCTCTTGAGTCTCACCCTATTTTGATTGCCATGGCCCTACAATACTACAGTAAAAAGTTCCTCTCCCTGCTGGGTTGATGAGCAGCCTGTAGAGAAACCAAGCAGAAATCTAATCCCATGTCCTTGGTCTAGGCAGCTTCTCAGAGCTCTGTATAGAGTACAATGGCTAAAAAGAAGGTACCTCACTTTTTTTTCTCTTTTTTCTTTTTTCTTTTGCAGTACTGGGGGTTGAACCCAGGGCCACATGCTTGCATGCTTTGCAAATGCTGTACTACTGAGCTGCACCCTCAGCCCATTTGTTTTCACTTTTTGAGTCAGGGTCTTGCCAAATTACACACACTACCTCTAGTCTTGAATTTGCGATCCTCCTGCCTCTGACTCCTGAGTCACTGGGATTACAGGTGTGCACCACCATGCCTGGCTCCTCACTTTTAATGAGAGAAAAATTGAGACTCAGAGTGTCGGGACTGGGTAGGTGGATGACTTGTATTCACTCTTATCGTCAGCAAATATTTGTAGAACACTTACCACTTCAAGATCCTATACTAGTGCATACAACAAGCAGTAAACAAAATATAATCCTGGTCTCACTAAGGACATAACTTTGTTGCAGAAGCAGTTGGTTAGGAAAGCAATTGTAATTAGATAATCTTCTTAAAAGAGTGAGTGTGGGGTGATGTGGAAATACACAAAGGTCGCTCTAGTCCTGATCTTGGGGAGTGGGTAGGGAAGGTCTCCCAGAGGAAATGAGTCTAAGTGAAGGTCTGAAGGAGGTCTTGGGTTGACAGGGTGGGGGTTGGGAGAGGGGGGTGAAAGAAGGAAAAGGAGGAACAGCATGTGCAAAAAGACAAACAGTTGGAACTGGTGCCTTGGGAAATGGAAAGTAACTCACCATGAGAGACCAACAGTCTGGAAAAGCGGGATACACCAGATCATACTAGGCCTTCCAGGCTGTAGGAAGGACTTCAGACTGTTCTGGGAGACATTGGTGGTTTTTTGCTTATTTGTTTGTTTTGTGGTACTGGGGAATTGAGCCCAGTGTCTCACACCTGCTCTCCTAAGGGTTCTACCACTAAGCTGCACCCCCAGCCCAATTTTCACTTCTTATTTTCCTCCCCCCCCACCCCCAGTGCTGAGGACTGAACCCAGGGCCTTGCACTTGTGAGGCAAGCACTCTACCACTGAGCTAAATCCCCAACCCCTCACTTCTTATTTTGAGATAGGGTCTCGCTAAGTTACTCAGGCTGCCTCTGGCCTTGGACTTGCAATCCTCTTGCCTCCACCTCTTGAGTCACTGGGGTTGCAGGCAAGCATCACCATGCCTGGCTTCATTGGTAGTTTTTAAACAGGGAAGGAATCGGGTCAGATTCTCATTGAAGTCACTGGCTGCAGGGTAGATGGACTGGAGGAGGCAGATAGGAGAAAAGAGATGTTTCAGAGGCCAGTGACTGTGCATGGTACAATGATGGGGAGAGGGAAGAAGACAGGAGAGTTGGACACCACTCCCAAGCCCACTTAGATGACTCAGGAGATGGGAAGCAAAGGAAAAAGGGGGAGGAGAAGGTCTGGTGGGAGACTGCAGATGAGGAGTTTAATTTTCATTCAGGAGGATCTAATGGGATGAACATGTTTGAGCCTAAAGGAAGCCAGCGACAAGCCCTGGAGTTTCCACAATCACAAATCCTGAGCCTGCTCCTGGAGCTCCTTTCTCTGAGCACCCTCAATAATCTGGGCTGAGGTTCATCAGAGCCAACCAAGCAGCCTCCATACTTCCGATTTCAGTAGCCTATGACCTGTGCTTTGACATCATCTCCATAGCACTGGAGGGGGCAATGGCTTCTGCTGGCACACATCAGATCAGTTCCAGCTCTGAGTCACGCCCTCAGAGGGGGTGACTGCCAATCATCTCCCAGGAGGATGTTACAAGGGAGGAGGAGACCTAAGCTTTGGCTGGTGGGAATGTCATCATGAGGACTTCTAGTTTATGCAATAGTCAAGTGGGGGAGCAGACCAAAGGATTCTGAGCAGAGAAGTAACCTGGCAAAACTGTGATCTTATGATGTACAACCTGGTGGGGAATGTGCAAGGTGGGTTGGAGATAGGAAACATTCTTTTTTTTTTTTTTTTGGCTAATTGAATTAGTAAAGATTGAAAAATTGGTGATATGTATGATTTTTAAGAAAATGGATATAATCTTGCATGACTATGAGATTGTAAATTGGTACACCTTTTTGGAAGACCATCTATCAGTTGTATCAACAACTTTTAAGAGTTCTTTTTTGTTTTTTTCCATGCTGATGATAGAACTCGGGGCCTTGTGAATGCTAGGCAAGCACTCACTCAGCTACATCCTCAGCCCAAAAGTTTACACCTTTCACCTAATGAGTTCTTTTCTAGAATTCTAACTTAGGAAATTATCAGAAATTATCAGAAATATGCATGTTTAAAAGTGATCATTGGTGTTTTATGAATAATAGCAAAAAAAAAAAAGAGGGAAAGAGAAAAAAACATCTAAGTATTCATCAAAGGGAGAAGGGTTAAACATATTAAAATATACTGCACAATGAAATATTTTAACATCATTAGGCAAAAGGTTTGGGAAGTATATTTAATGGAATTAGAAAGTGCTCACTATAAAATGATAAGTGGAAAAAAGATGATACAAATGGAATGTAGTGTCCTAGATTGGATTCTAGAACAGAAAAAGGATATCAGTGGAAAAACTGGGGAAATCTCGTCTGCAGTGTAGTGAATAGTATTTTAGTTAAGTAACAACATTGTACCAATGTTAATTTCTTCTTAGTTTGTTTCTGTTTTGGGGGGGGAGCGGGACAGGTTCTCCCTATGTAGCCAAGGCTGGTCTTGTATTTGAGATCCTCCTGCCTCAGCCTTCCCACTACTGGGATTACAGGCATGCACCAACATGCCCTGTACAACCTTTCTACTTTTTCTATAAATCTGCAGCTAATATTTCTTGAGCCTTACTACATAACAGGTGTTGTACCAATCACCATCCCTACCATATCCCCTTGAATCCTCCCTGCTTTCCCATGAAGTAGATGCTGTAACAGCCCAGTTCACAGATGAAGCAACAGAACTACAAACTCACACAGCCTTTAAATGGCAGAGAAGAGTTCACATTCAGGCATTCCTGATTCTAAGGCCTGTGCCTGTTCAATTGTGCATTGAAAAAGGAAATTCTGTATCAAGATGGTTATCTCTGGGAGGTGGGATCAGGGGTGATTTTCTTTCCCCTGGAGAGTGGTTGTGGGAGGGGAAAGGATAGGACAAAGAATGGCTAGGACTTGCTGTCTGATTAGAAATGGGTGATAAATAAAGGCAAGAATTGCCACTTCCAGAAGCACAGAGGGTAGGAGGGGGCCAATTTTGTCTAGGCCTGAGGGACCATGACTTTAGTTTCTGCTCTGCTGCAATAGAGGTGCTGGGAATATCCAGATACCGTAAGCAGCCTGAGCAATGGGTCTGGGCTCTGGAGGGAGAAGCCTGTTTCACAGTCCTCGAAGTTCTGGGACCACCACTCAAATGACACTAGGGGAGCACACATGTTTGGGGGAGGGTCTGGGAGGGGGTGGGGAATGAAATGAGCAGGAGTCCATCCTGACCACAGAGAAGCATTGCAGGGAGCAGTACAGGCTCAAGGACTCCCTGGGTTCCTTTCTGAGTTGCCACCAGAGCCACTTGTGGGCTCAGGGCTAAAAGGCTTGGAGGAGCCTGTCTGTCATCACTTGGCTGTTACACTTTGGTACAGCTCCTGGGGCCCCACCTTGGGGAAGGGACAAGGTAAGGCACAAATCTGCTGTAAGCCCTGGGCTGCCAGGATTTTGCTCTCGGGAGAGTCTCCAGTTCCCCAGGATGGATGGAAAGCAACTGCTGTGCATCTCTTTGGGGTACCTTGCTGTCCTGTTTTCCCCATT
This sequence comes from Pedetes capensis, assembly GCA_007922755.1. Lineage (NCBI taxonomy): Eukaryota > Metazoa > Chordata > Mammalia > Rodentia > Pedetidae > Pedetes > Pedetes capensis. The sequence goes on along the minus strand of VMDO01011899.1, from coordinate 15,290 downwards.
TCTTACTCACCCCAACAGGCCATCACTGGGGAGAAGCCTCAGTGTCTCCCACAGGAGAGAAGCTTTGCCCTCCTGTCTCTGGACTCAGGAAATTGACTGTTTCCCAGAACTCTGCAAAACCTTGGCCAGCTGCAGAAACCTCGATAGCCATCCAGCTAATGTGCACCCTGAGACTGGCACACAGTGGGCTTCCCCCAGAGGGTGTCTCCGTGAGCCCACTCCTGTCTCCCTTGGCTGCACTAGGAGGGTCAACATGGGCCCTCTGCGATTCTGGGACTGGCCTTGGACCACCTCTCCAAGACCCCCTCAACCTCCCGGCCTTGCCAAGGGGACTGTGAGGGACACCTGATAGGAGCCAAGAGGGCCCAGGCCTGTGCCTGTGCTCTCTTCTTGGCCTGTTTGAGCTCAGTTTCTGTTTGGGTAATTGAGTCATAAGGCCTGAGGCCCTTTGAGGCTCCTGCCCTTTTGGGGACAAACTCTAAACTTAGCTTGGTTCCAGGACTTGCAGAGCTGCAGGTTGAGGACAGGGCTCCCATGGTGGCTTGGAGCCCTGGCTGCTTCTGTTTTTGGAGGTTGGACAGATGGCGCCCAGGCATAGGATAAATAAACCAATGAAATCTGAGAAAATAACGCCCCACCACTTCTCTTTAGAGCCATTGCCTACCCTTTCCTCAGGGCGAGGGGGGTCTGTCTGCCAGCTAAGAGGCTGGCGTGAAGACTTCCCCCATCCCTGGCCAGAGACCCCTCCTTCAAGCACCCCCACAGCGTGGCATGTTTGCCTAAGTGGGGAACACATGCTCTCTCTGGAGCATCATTGTTTTCCCTCGGAGGCCCCTGAGTCACATTGGAGTTCCCAGTTAAGAGGCAGCAGGAAGAAGGGGTTGTTACAATGGGAAGGCAGAACTGAGAGGGGAAAAGATACCAGGATGGTCAGGAGATAGGAGTCCCAAGGCTTTGGGAACTTGTGACTAGTGACACCTCATCCCAATGGAAACACAAGGACTCATTCTAGCAACAGTGTGCTCCAAGACAGAGCCTATCACTCTCAGAATCCACCCCTTCTGAGAACCACAGAAGAGGTGGAGAGAGAAAAATGCCACTTGCCAATCAAAGTTCCTTGTGTATGCTGGGCCTCCCTCACTTAAATCTAGCCTTTACTTAGCTATTATTCAGAGAGCCTCCTACCTGCAAGACATTGACTAGGTGCTAGTGTTAGGGACACCCATCTGACACTTTCTAGTTGGGGAAGCTGGCCATGAATATGCAGCATTAGGATGCTACATCCCACCTGTTCTGATAGTGGCCTGAACAAAGCACAGGAGTTGCTTAGTGGAAAGAAGGGCTCACTTATGCCTAGAGTTGGGGGAAACTTCACAGAGGCTATGACCTCTGAGCAGAGTGTTAAAGAATGATTGGGAGAATAGCAAATGGATGCTGGTGAAGGGGTCAGGGTGGAGAGCGTGGGGGCGGGAGAGCATTCCACTTAAAGGAAGCAGCATGTGCAAATGCTAAAAGGCACTGGAGAGCTTTGACATTATGGTAGGAGCAGTGAGGAGCCATGGGAGGGCTTCAGGCAGGTCTTAGAGTGATATTTTAGCAATATCATGCTAGCAGTAGTGTGGAGGATGGGTGGCAGGGAAAGAAACTGGGTGGTGCACTCTAGCTAGGAGGATTTTTAGATGATATAAGTGAGATCCAAACTAAGTGAGCAACAGAGGCTGGGGAGAAGAGACCATTAATAAGAATCGATATGGAAGCTGGGCATGGTGGTGCATGCCTGTAATCCCAGCGGCTTGGGAGGCGGAAGGGGGAGGATCACAAGTTTGAGATCAGAGGCAGTCTGCATAACTTAGTGAGACCCTGTCTCAAAAAATTAAAAAAAAAAATGGGCTGGGGGTGTAGCTCAGTGGTCCAGCACTTGCAGAGCATGCAAGCTTGAGGCCCTGGGTTCAAGCCCCAGTACCGCGCGCACACACACACACACACACACACACACACACACACGGTCGATATAGAGTCCATAGGATTTAGTGACTGATGGGACATGGGGCAAGAGGGGTCTGTCTGTCTACTAAGAGGCTGGTGTGAGAATTCTCCCTACCTCTGGCTGGAGACCCCTCCTTCAGGTCCCCCTGCAGCATGGCTTGTTTGTGATGCTCTGTGGGGGATGTGAGGCTAAGACAAAGGACAGAGGATGCCTAGCATTCTGGCTTAGGCACCCAGGAGTTCCGTGGTGCTGTTTGTGCTAGAGAGGAGATGAAGGAAAGAGAACAAGTTGTTTGTTTCTGTGTGTGTGTTAGGGGTACTAATGGCTGTTAAGAGCCCAGGTGGAGTTAATCAGTATGCAGTGGGTATATGGGTCTAGAGCATCTGTACTGAAGACCACTTCAAGATTTCATGACTAGGTAATTGAGAGGACGATAATGTCATCAACAGAAATAAGAACCACTGAGGATACATTATCATGGAGGGTGGGAGCAGGAGGATACCTTCAGTTTTGAGATGTCTGTGGGACACAGCACTGAAGACATTCACCAGGCGGTTGGAAAAACGGGAGCAGATCAGCAAGAGGTCAAATTTAGAGCTTTATATGCAGGAATCCTCTAAATAAAGACGATAACTGAGCACAAGAACGATGAGCTCATCAGATTAAAGTGCACCCTGAGAGAGGAGGGTCAAACACAGCACGAGGGAGCACTTCTCTTATTTAGGGTGGGAGGAGGGTGAGGAGCAAGAAGGAACTGTCAGCAAGGAGAACCAGAAGCGTACTATGAGAAATGCCAAGAGAGAAAAGGGTTTCCGGAAGGGGGCCAGCAAGGTTAGAGATGCTAATAAGGGTGAGGTCTAACATGGGCTTAGGATTCAGGTTAATGACCTTCAAGAGAACATATTCAATAAAGAGTATGGATGATGGCAGAAATGAGCCGATGGTGAAAAGCGGAAGTGGCTACATACAAACAAACCTTTGAGCAGCGAGGCAGTGAAGGGGATAGATGCCTAAGGAGTGAAGAAGAATGTGCTTTTTAGTATAGGGAAAACTTGGCCTGGTTGCATTTTGTAGTACACACAAGGACACATCTTCACTTCCTCCCTCATGGGGCTGGTGGCCATGCTGTCTCTATCTTGGAGCCTCTTGTGTTCATAAATTCCAGGGCCTTGAGTGCCAGTGGTTTGGAGGAAGGAGACCTCTCAACCTGTGACACTCATGAACACCCTTAGTTCCTTCTTCCCTTCTTTCTGCCCTGCTGCATTCTCTCCCTCTGTTTATCGAACATCTACTATGTGCCATATGTGCTAAGGGGTATGATTCAGGGCTTATGGCAGGTGAGAAGGGATTGTAGAGAGGATATTGGAGCAATGACTACAGCAACACAGTAGTTCAAACTAGGACCACAGCAGGTGGGATGGACAAGAGGGCAGACTTGGGAGATATGTTTGAGATGGGGTCTCTGTGGCTTTCAGACTAACTAGAAGTGGGCTGAGGGTATGGAAGGGGTAGAGGATGGCTCAGAAGTCCCAGCTTTGGGGTGCCAGAGAGCTGCCAGGCAGGATCCCAGAGGTCTCTCTTGCCTGCTCAGAGGCAGAGCTTGGTGCATCGACGACTGTGAAGCAAGCACTCCATCTCGGGGTAACATGATCCTGTAACGAAGGGCTCCTCTGATGTGGGCTGCTTGCCTTTTACAGCATTAGGGGAGCAACATTTCATGGAAAATTCAATAAATCCCCCTGTACAGCCAGACGTCTGTAAACAATGGCTTCCAAATTCAATCAGGCTGGGGACCCACAGCAGCATTTATGAGCTCTAACGTGGAATATTATATAGGGGAGTGAGTAGCAGGGGCTGGGGGAAGGGACTTCCTGGAAGAAAGCTCCTGTGTGGCTCCTGCTCTCAGATCCTTACGGGGCAGGTGATTCTCCACATAGAAGTCCTGGCCACGGGAAGACTTAGGTGGAGCCCAGGGGCCACTGAGCCAAGGCTCTGGGCTTGGGGAAGAGAATGGGGATTTGACAGTGAGCTCCCCAATTCTGCCTACCACCTACACCTGATACCCATTTGACCATGAGCAGGAGTTTTCATGGTGGGCTTGTCACCTGTGAAGGCCCTAGAGCTTCCAAACCTCCTTTCTCTAAACCTTCCACCCCTTTGGTTTTGCTGACAACTTGTCCCTGTCTCTCCGTCAGGTCCACGTTGCCTTTCATTTTGTAAAAAGGTTTTGCCATGGAGAAGGAGAACCACAGCAGAAGGGGGTTCTGATGAAGAGGTCTCAGCATACTGTTTCAGGGAGGTTCAGTCTCACCCATCTTCAGGCACCCCCTGATTTCTCTTCTCCTTTACCTTTTTTCCCCTTTCTTTTTTGGGGGGTGAGTGCGGAGTGGTTCTCCTTTGCCTTTTAAACACCTGTGCTCTGGCCAGCTGTCTCAGCCTCTGCCTCCTCCTCCACACCTGCTGGCAGGCTCTCTCTAACAAACCAGTATGGAGGATCATTGGCAGAGGAAAGGACAAAGGCTCTGGATTCAAACCTGGTTCCTGTCATTTCCCAGCTATGGAGCTTAAAAAAGTCCCTTCTTCCTCTGAATCTGTGTCTTTATCTGTATAGGAGAAATAGTGCTCATTGTCTTGCAGAGTGCCTGTGAGGGTGAAATTAGACAAGGTATGCAAAGTGCCCGACAGTTCTGACATGGAATAAACATGAAATGCACAGTAGCATCCTTCTGTACCTTCTTCTTCCTCCTCCTTTGAAACCTGCCTCCAGTAAAGCTGCCAGGAATCATCAGAAGCTGCCTGCCTCCAACAGAAGGGACCCCATGTCCATCAGCTCTTTTCTCTTGTCCTGTGCCTGTGCAGGCCTGATTTGAATCCAACAGGAAGGGCATCAAGGATCACAAAAGGCCATGGCCACGCTGAGAAGTGCTTGTAAGGGATGGAAGCAACTCTGAGGGCTTCCATTTGCCCTCTTGAACTGCAGAGTAAGCTCCACGAGGGCAGGGCTTTCTGCCTGCTTTGTTTACAGCTCTATTCCTAGGGTCAAGAGCTGTGTTGACACTTGGCACACGTTCAGTAAGTATTTCTTAGATGAAGTCATTAATCTACCCTTTTCTGCCCAGCTTCCTGTGGTTTTTCTCTGGTTTCTAGGGGAAAACGTAGGGTTTGCTTTCCAGAACACACCATCAATGCTCTTGAAAGGCAAGAACTGTCTCTTCCCTCTGCATGCCTTAGGAATACTGGCCAGGCTTTCCTATGGAGTAGGCCTAGGCAGAATCACTGCCAACAAGGCTTCTCCTTGCTGTCCACTGCTGGAAGCATGAGCCTGGGAGGAAGGGAAGGAGGTGATTTTTGCAGGCAAGCTTCCATGAGGGCTCTGGGCTAATCCATGTCTAGCCTTTGGAGATCATGGAGATGTAACTTCCATGAATGTGGACTGGCTGTGTGCCTCCCTCTCTCGCCAGAGGATAGTTACATGCATTAACTCATTTAAACCTCACAGCAGCCTAGGTGGAAGTACTGATAGTATCTCCATTTCACCCCAAGGAAACCGAGGCTTAGAAAGCTTATGTCTCAGGCCTGTCTGACTCCAGATCATGAAGCTGCTGCCTCAGAGGGTGATGGCCAGTGGTCCTCAGTCCTAGGCTACCCCATGCAGGGCCCTGGCAGAGATCAAGGCTGCCTCTGACACTTCTGCTCCCTCTCCCACTCCAACTTGCAGGGCGTGACTGAGATCACTGGGAGGGGTTAGTCCCTCTTATCTTCTGGACCTGCAGCTGGGCACTCCCTGGGGAAGAGGAAGGTGGGTCAGGAAGAGCTGCTGCTCCCTGACAGAGCTACAGAGACAAGCAGGAGGCTCTGCTGCCCAGCTGGGACCAGCTCCAGTCAACTGGGCATGACAGCAAGAGCCCTAGATCCATCTCAGGCTTGAGCTGGGCTGCGTTCTCCGCCACGTTCAGTTGCCCAGCCACACCACCCACCTGGAGGGAGGAGGTCCTTTATGATGGAGCCAGTGTCCACCTTTTGGTTTTCCATTTGGCAGAAGGGGGGCGGAATCCAAGGTGACAGATTCCAGGGATATTTCCTTCTACAGCCAGATATCCAGCTGCAGTACTCCTGAGGCAGCCACATGAAATGCTTGTTCTACTTTTTTTTTTTTAAGGTCCAAAATATGATGCCGTGTTCCTTGAACGCCCCAGTTACATACTTAAGTCCAGGCACACACAGCTTCAACCTGGACTTCTGTGACTAGCCTGTTCTGTGCTCCGGCTAGCTTTCTCTCTCTAACTCCCCCTCCCTCTCCTTCTCATTCTCCCTGCTAGCTGCTGTAAGGATCAGTCCCCAAAGAAAAATGCCCAATTTGTCATGTCATGTCCAGCTGTTAACCTCCCGTCGGTAAGCCATGGGGAAGACTTACTTTCTCCTATTTATTTATTTGCCACTTGGACAATAGAAGGCCCCAGGCCTGCTGAGTTCTCCATAATAAAGCCACCAACGATCTCCCGCATCACCCCCTCCCCACCCCCCACCCCCATGTCAACAACACTAGCCAACCTGCAGGTGTCACTGGGCATTAACCCCGGGCTTAACTCGGGCTCTGCTGAACCGGAGGGAAGGGGGAGGGGGCAGCCAGGGAAGGTGGGGGGTCTGACGGGGAGGTCTCCGCACAAAGAGGAAGGCCTGGGGATGGGCTGGCTCATAACCATCCCTCCGGAAAGCTCACTGTGCTGAGGCTGGGGGAGGGAGGGAGGGATCAGCCAAATAATGCAGCTCCTTCTTCCCAGCCTCCCCAGTGGTCTCCAGGCAGAGCATGGGCCAGCCGGTGGCAGGCACCCCGCTCACCGCACCTAGCAACCCTGCAGAGAGACGAGCCCACCAGGAATGAGGCTGAGTGGGCTGGCCCTGGGGCAGGCCTGGGAGGGGCTGGGGCAGGGAGGGGAGGCTCAGGCCCTCCTAGCTCCAGGCCTCTCGGTGTGCCTTTGCTCCCCTCTTCAGGCGTCTTTGGCCAGGCCCAGTTTGCCAAAGGAGAACTCAGGGCTTCCAGAGGAGCCATTGGCAGATGTCCCAAGGCCAGGCCCTCTCTTCTCCTGTGGGTTAAATGAGGGTAGGGAGGAAAGGCTGCTTCTTCCTCAGCAGCCCTTCGTCTACTCAGCTGTCAGAGTGAGTTAAAGGTCACAATGAGGTGTAACCGTCATGGCCTCTCATCTGGGGCCCTGCCTCCTCTTATCAATGACATCATCATCTCATTGGGGACCCTAGTTTCCCTGGGGACAAGCTGAGGAGATTAGGGTGAGCTGGGATTGTGCACCCATGCCATCACTTCTAAGCCACCTCTGCAGTAGTTGCCTGCTTCCTGGCAACCACTCCCACAGCCTTCCCACCCCACAGGACAACCTAAAGTATAGAAGCATTAGCAGGGCATTTGCCAAGGCTCATCACTGGAGGCTGAATTTGCACCCTTCACTAATGTCCTCAGGGAGGGCATGACCCTGGACTAGTGGCAGCCAGCTACAGATGAAAGACTTTGTCAGCTCCTGCTGAAATTTCTTGTGCATCTTTGTTAACTGTCTGGTTCACAGTAAGAATAAGAATAGAAATACCTAGGAGAAGGAAAAATAATGGTATTATAAGCTGCCTTGAGGATCTCCTGGAGCCTGCCTTGGTGCCCACTCCATTCTTGGCCAGTGCTGGCATCATGTGTAGGAGAAGCAGCTGGAAAGACAAGAGAGCCTAGAGGATCAGAATATGGGGCAGAGGTCAATGATCATGGAGGCCAGGCGCAAATAGGCCCATCAAAGTTCATTGGGTCAAGCCCAGGCTCTCCTGTAGCATGGATCCTGATGGCCACAGAAAGGGTCACACTCCACTTGCAGGACTTCAGATGTTAACAATTTTCTCAAGTGGAATTTCTCAAGATTTAATTTTTTTAAAAATTACTTATACCTAGGAGGGATACTGATGGCTGCAATGATACAGAGCAAGCCAGAGGAAGCCAGAATGGGAACACACTTGATCCACTTGGAGATGCCCAGATCACTGTTCAGAGAGAGAAATGCCTGCGGCTGTCATAGTCCCATCTTCTGGCAGGTCATCATCACGTTCCAGCTGGGAGGCTTTAAGAAGCAGCAGCTCCCAGCAGGGTCTCTGAGAAACCTTCCAATTAGTGCTCACAAGTTATGACCCTAGGGACATCATGATCCAACTTAGAAGATGATGTGCAACATGGTAGAACATAAAAATACAGACAGTATTGTGGGATGGACCTGGATTTGAATCCCAGTTCAGTTGCTTATTTGCTGTGTGACTTTGAATAAATTCCTTGACTTTTCTGAGGTTCAGTTTCCTCTCCCATAAAATGAGCATGAGGACACCTAACTTCTAGTTGTTAAGATTAAGTGAAATAATCTAAGAGGAACAACAAGAGTAATGCCTGGCATATTGCGAACACTGCAATAAATGTTAATTACCATTTCCTTTCCTTGTCTGCAACTTATTCAGTTCAATCTCTGCCTCAGGGAGGAAACCAATTTGTTGGATCTAGCAGCCAACACCCAGGGAGATAGGCAGTCAGTGCCCCTGTCCATGGCACCTGAGTTGCTTACTCCAAGAATTTGGTCTTTCTCCTTCCTTCTTTCTGCATGGCTCTCAGGTCTGGACAGAGACATCGAGTGGCTGGCTTGTGTGGAAGGCATATACACATTTCTTGTCTGGCCTGAATAGCAGGCATTAAAATGCATTTTGGTTCACCCAGGACAATAAAGAAAAAAAAGGAAGCTTTAAGTCACTAATAAAAATCAAATGTAGGCAGTTTGCAGGAGTGATCAGCTCAGAGCTTTGCTGTTCTCTTGTTAAGGGTCTGGAGCCATAAATAACTTCCCCATAAGAAGGCAGAGGCGAGGGGGAGTGAGTGAGAGGGAACGCAACCACACAAAATTTTTCATTTTTCTCCATAAATCATTTCAGCGTGCGATAATATTTGTTTTTTCTAATGAGTCTCTTGTGATCCATTCCAGGAGCTAACATCAGGGCCTGTCAGGGCGTGATGTGTGGTACAGTTCAACGCTTTACAAAAACTGCCTGCTACACAGATTTTTTTCCCCTCTCTTCCTTATGCTAAGTATTCATGAAGCCCATTATTCTGTGCTCATGCTTTACAGATTCTTCCTTTCTGATCTTCTCCTTTGGGCAGCCGCTGTCCTGTTCTCTGTCTGCAGATGCTGTGGGGCCTTTCTGCAGCCTGGGGAAGAGATGTGGGCAGTGGGAGAGGAAGGCTGCTCAGAGGCATCCCTAGGAGGCCATCAGGTACAGACTTTGATCTTGGATGGGCACAGGGAGCACTGTTCAAAGTTCAGCTGAAGCCAATGTGGGAGAATGCTTTCTACATGCTGGATTTTTCTTGGCCAGCTGATGGGCCCTATCACAGTGGGCAAGACCACCTGCTAAGCCAAGAGATAGGCTGGCCAGAGAGCCTGTTAGGAAAACAGACTGTGCATTCCCTGCTCAAGAGTTGGGAGGTTTTCCAGGGGGCAAAAGGAGTCATCAAGAATTTTACAATGAACAAGATTTAGTCAGGCATGGTGGCACACGCTTATAATCCCAGCCCTCAGGAGGCTGAAGCTGGAGGAAGGCTTGGGCTACACAGTAAGACTCTGTCTCAACAAAACCAAACAACCCCCAAGGAACAAAATTTATATTTTGGAAAGACTTTTCTGCATGCTCTCTAGGGAGAATAGATTGGGCAGGGGTGCATGTTAGAGGAAGCAAGGACGGAGATGGAAATCAGAACATTTTGGAAGAGTGTTGCAGTAATACAGATGACCAAGGCTAAATATCAGATTCAGAAAGGAGAGATTTTTGGAGTTCAGTAAATTCATACTCAATCTTTAAGGTTGATTTTAGTGTTACCTTTTCTGTGAAACCATCCCACTCTCCAGTTTGCTTTATTCATTTCTCCAGGCTCCTATAAGATCTTTTACATATCTCTCTTCCCCATCAGGCACTCACCATACTGTATTGTGACTTTTAGCTAGAGCTTCCTGAAGGTGGAGACCCTGGTGCATGAATCCTTGTGTCTTACTTTCTACTACAGTGTATGGTGCATAGAGTTGCTCTGTGGCACTTATTTTGAATAAACAAATATGCAAATGAATGAATAAAAAGAAGGAAGACAGAACTAAAGGTAGAAAGCTGAGGAATTTAGGGGCAGGTACAAGAATAGCAGCCACCTGAGGAGACTGGGAAGGAAAGCTCAGAGTTAGGCAAGATCTAGGGGAGTTCTCCTGGGCTCATGGCAAGTCACACAAATACACCTTTTAAAGAAGGCAATGACTTCTAGTGCCAAATGCAAAAGTGAAATTAAGTAAGACAAAAACCAGAAAAGTGTCCACAGGATTTTGCAATTCTGAGGTTGTTACTGATGTTTGTGAGAATAGTTAATGGGAGTTGTTACAGCAGAGGCCAGACCAGGTAGTTCACTTCTGGATGAGATGTGAGAACACAGAGATTAGTCTTTCAAGAAATGCAGCTAAGTCTGGGCATAGCGGCACATGGCTTTAATCCCAGCAATTTGGGGGGCGGAGGCAGGAGAATTGCGAGTTTGAGGCCAGAGGCAGCCTGCATAACCTAATGAGATCCTGTCTCAAAATACAAAGTAAAAAGTGGGCTGGGGGTATGGCATAGTGGTAGTTGAGCACTTGTAAAAGGCATGCATGAGGCCTGGGGTTCAACTCTCCAGTATGGCAAAAAAAAAAAAAAAAAAAAAAAAAAAAAAAGAGAGCGAGAGCAAGAGAGAGAAAAAAGACAAAAAGAAATGCAGCTAAGAAGCAAACAAGAAAAATGAAGTTAGTTTAAGGAGAAAGACAGGATCAAGGAGAGATGTTTTCAGAAAGAGGGTATATTATGGTTTGGGTAGGAGGTATCCCTCCAAAATGCTCAGGTGTTGAAGGTTTGGTACCCAGATATATGGGGACATTAAGCTGTAGAGAGGTGAATGGATCATGAGGGTACTAACTTCATCATAGATTAACTTAATGATGAGTTCATAGCTGAATGAGTTATTAGGAGGTGGAGCCTAGTTGAAGGCAATAGGTTACTAGGGGATGTACCTTTGAATGGGATATCTTGTACTTGGCCCGTACCTTTCTCTGTCTGTTTCCTGGCTCCCTTGAAATAAGGAGCCCCCTCTACCACATACTCTGATGTCATGATATTCTGCCTTGCCTTGGGCTCAAAGCAATGGAACCAGCTGACCTTGGACTGCAACCTCTGAAACCATGAGCTAAAATAAACATTTTTCCTTTAAGTTGATGTCTCTCAGGTATTTTTGTCACGGTCATAGAAAGTTGAGTAGCACAGGTTAAAAAAGGTGATTATAGGGAAAACTAGATGGAAAAGAAAGCATGAGAGAGAAGACATGGGAGAGAAAAACTTAGGCAGATCCTGGCTGTATAGCCATACCTGAAGAATATTGATCAGTGTTTGAAAAAGAGGTCTCCAGTGACATACTATGGGATTTTGTCCCTCGCCCTGTTCAGCATTTTTATCAAGAACTTGAAGCCATAAACAACATGGCTAAAAAATTGACATGAGACAAGAATAGGGACAGACAAAAGGGAGTACAGAATTAGGATTTAAAAATCACTTCCACAAGTTGAAACACAAGTGAAATTTAACAGAGAAAGTAACTGTTCTACATGTTGGATAAAAAATATATATAAATTCTGGAAGTGTAGGCTGGATGAGTTTGCCTTGAGAAGAATTCATGGGAAGGAGAGCTGGGAGTTCTGGGTGAATTTATATTATCCAAAAGACTCCTGGAGACTATTGCCACATTAGCAGAGGTACAGTGCTCAGAACAAAGGAGGGTTGGACAACCACAATTAAGTGGGAACATTCATTCTGATTTGGGTTTTATATCCTTCAAGGTATATGGATAACTAGGACAGACTTGATCAAGATAGAAAGATGTCTTGGAACCATAGCTTGTGATCCTTAATTAGAGAGTTTGGGAAAAGAATAATCTGAGAAATGTGATAGGAATTCTTAAGTATTGGCCAGACTATCAAATAGTAAAGAGAATAGACTCTCTCTGAAGAGACTCAAAGGGCAAAGCAATAATCCTAGAGTGAGAATTAAAGAAAGGCAGAATTTGGCTCAAAATGATAAGAAGTCTATAGATCCTCCTGTATATATAGATTTAGAGTCCCTAAAACTGAATATAAAATGTTGTGTATATGTAAATGTATATGTTTTTCTGCTGAAGAGGGTTTATGACTTTCAACAAATTCTTAAAGGAGTGTTGGAGACACACACAACACTAAGAACCACAGAGAAAGGAAGAATTCTCCTTCACTTGTAGCAATTAGAATGGAACTGTGGCTTCCAGGACGAGCTGGCTTCCAATCCCTGGATATGTCCAAATAGAGGCAGGAAGACCTAGAGAACCACTGCCAAGTTTGGAGGTCTGATACAGGAAGGGGTTGGTTGTAGACCATGCAAAGGAAGAGGGTGTGTGTGTGGGGATGTGTGCGCATGGCTGTGTTAGCATGCAGAGGGGTAGGGGGGAGAGAGAGATAAAGGAGAAGGCAAGACCGAGGTAGTGAGATAAACACTGTCATGGGCCGTTTCCATCATGTACTCACAAGAGCATAATAAAGCCCTTGTAATATACTAGAACTTGTGTGGTCCCGGGGCCTAATTTGCATACTAATTACTGAGTGCAAATGGGACCAGGGGTAGGAAGGGAGGGTGGAGGAGGCATGCAGGGAGCGAGGGGCCTGGACTGTTTGCTCTGCCATTTCATATCATGCTAACAAGCTAATCCGGCGTGCAGTTAGCTCCTGATATATAACTGCTCATTAGTATTATAATAAAGTACATGAAACAACCATAAAACGTTATATACTGCACAAGTGTTGTTTTCTTGCCAATTATCTGCAGGCGGATTTATCACCACAGTTGTTTCAAATTCCCCTTGGTGAGGTTTGGGCGGAATAAAGAAAGGTGTTGGTGGCGGCAGCAGCAGAGGGGGGCCTTTTCGAGGGGCAGACCATGTGTTTTCTTAAGTAGCACTTACTGATGCGCCATTTCATGAGAATGAAGCAAAGAATTCTGTCCTTCTCTGTCTCCCCAGCTCAGGAGAAAGCGGAGGGTGAGCGGTGAAGAAGGCAGCAGGCCCTGGAGAACCAGGGCCCACAGCTGTTGGGGCAGCCCACAACCCCCAGGTATAGAGGCCTGGACCATCCCACGGGCTGTTTAGTGGGGTCTTGTAAGGCTGCACCGCTCGCTCCAACTTGCCAAAGGCTCTGCTTCAGTTCAAAGTGCTTTGCCCCCACCGTCCCAGCCACAGTGCTCCCCGGGTGATCTCTATGAGGCCAGCCCAGCTCTGAGAAGATGCTCTGGAGGTCAGTGGTTCCTGGAAACATGTCTTTCTGCCTCTATGCCTGCCGGGTGTTCTCAGTTCTGATCCAGCCACACTCTGTGTTCTGGAGAAGCCACAAGTGAGGGGACCCCTCCCCCGAGTCCACTGGGCCCAAGCCATACCTCCTAAGGCTGCCCTGCTCCACCACCAGGCCCTGGGACAGGGAAACAGCACAGGCCCCCTCTCCATTTTTCTGTGTTAGATTGATTGTAAGAGCACTCTTAGCAATGAAGCAGGAAGAGGCTTCGGGGCCCTGTTACGCTTCTTGACTCTGTCTCACTCCTCCCAGGCTGAAGGAGAACTTACGGAATGCTCATTATGGCCTCCTACGAAGGTCTCTTGGAGTTACCTGTGCCTATGGTCACACCTGCTCCCCATAGCCATGGGGCTGAAGCAACCAATTCTTAAAAGGGAGCTCTTTGCCCAGAAGCCTCAGCTAAGCCCCATGTGTCCTCCCACACCCGTAAGTGGATGTCACCTTTGATAATCACCCAGGAGCTGCAGCAGCAAGACAGTGAGTCAAACCTGTCTTGCTTTGTGCTGTGCTGGTGTATCAAAGGATGGATGAGGGTATCAGGAAATGCAGGTTAAAGGCTGAGGCTGGATCTCCAAAGGCCCTTCTTCCTTCTGTGGTCCTTCTGTGGATCTGCTAACTCACAAATTAAATCCAAACTTTGAAACCATATGTCCTGGACTCTGGGCTCCTTCCAAACAACCCTAATAGTAAACAAGGTAAGTGCAATATTAGTAGCAGTTCCTATACATTTCCTGGAAGAAGCTGCCTCCTCACATATAAGGAGAGGTGATTAAGCTGTCCCCTCTATTCCTCCATCCCCATCATGGGGCAAAAGCATTGTTCCTCCTCACTGGAGAGGTAGTAACTGTGCCTGGTCACATACCATCTGGACAACACAACAGCTCACTCTTTTCCTTTGAGTAACATTTCCACTTGAATAGTTTAAAAATATTTTACACACCTCTTTCCAGCTGCATTCTTTGTTGTCTTAGTTCTCTTTATCTTTTAAATGTCTACCTATACAGACTACTAAATGGCCAGAGAAGTGACCATTTGACTATTTTCTGATGCCAGAAGCATGCTTTAATAAATCACAGACTTTAGGTTGACAATTGCATTTTGCTCCCATATACAATTCCAAGGTTTACTGTTGGGTTATCATGCTGGTACCATGATGATGATGACAGTGGTGGTAATAAAAGAGTGTCTACCTCATGCTCATACTCAGTAATCCCCCAATCCAAGGAGAGAACAGTAGGCTGATGGAGATTTGCCTTTCTAACCCAACTAAATCCCAGTGTTCTCGCAGAGCCCACAGTGAACAAGTGGTATTTGAGGTTTAGATGCAATCATTATCTGAACTGACTAGAGAGACAAGTGGAAACTCTTCAGCAGATCATCAGTGGATCTTCTAGGACCTAACAGACCTACCTTTTCAGGCTCATCTCCTGCACTCTGCCCTTCACTCTGTGCAACTGTAACATTAAACTGGGGCTAGTTCTCTCAGTTAAAGGATTCTTTCTTCAATCTCTCTGCTTTTGCTTATTCTGATCCCTCTGCCTGGAATACGCTTTCTTTCTTTCCTTTCTTTTTTTTTTTTTTTTTTTTTTGCTGTACTGGGGGTTGGACCCAGGGCCTCATGCCTGCATACTTTACAAGTGCTGGACCACTGAGCTGCGCCCCCCAGCACCACCCCCCCTTTATTTTAAATTTTTTGAGACAGGGTCTTGCTAAATTATTCAGACTGCCTCTGGTCTTAAATTTGTGATCCTCCTGCCTCTGCTTCCCAAGCCGCTGGGATTATAGGCCTGCATAATCCCAGCACCACCTCGCCCTGGCGCCCCTTTCATTTTTTCTATTGTCACCTCCTC
>VMDO01011898.1:0-64659 GCA_007922755.1 Pedetes capensis | reverse complement strand
TGCCTCCTGGTTCATGTACAGATTTCTCATGAGCACAATTAGGTGTTCTGGTATTCCCATTTTCTGAAGTGTTATCCATAATTTGTTGTGATCCACACAATCAAATGCTTTTGCGTAGTCAATAAAACATAGATAGACATCTTTTTGATATTCTCTGCTTTCAGCTAATATCCACCTGACATCAGCAATGATGTCCCTGGTTTCCCACCTTCTTCTGAATCCCACTTGATTTTCTGGTAATTCCTTGTCTATATATTGCTGCAGTCGCTTCTGAATGATCTTTAGTAGAATTTTGCTGGTGTGCGATATTAATGATATTGTCTGATAGTTTGCACATTCAGTTGGATCCCCTTTTTTGGGAATAGGCACAAATATGGATGTCTTCCAGTCAGTTGGCCAAGTAGCTGTTTTCCAAACCTGTTGGCACAAACATGTTAACACCTCCAGTGCTGCATCTGTTTGTTGAAACATCTCTATTTGTATCACATCAATTCCTGGAGCCTTGTGTTTCACCAGTTCTTTCAAGGCAGCTTCCACTTCGTCAATTCAACACCATTGGTTCCTCTTCATATGCAACCTATGGAGTGGTTGGTCATCTACCAATTCTTTCTTGTATAATGACTCTGTGTATTCTTCCCATCTTCTTTTGATGTTTCCTGCATCATTTAATATTTTCCCTGTAGAATCTTTCACTACTGCTACTCGAGGCTTGAATTTTTTCTTCACTTCCTTAAGCTTGGGAAACACAGAGCGTGTTCTTCCCTTTTGGTTTTCCGCCTCCAGCTCCTTGCACATGTCATGATAATATTTGTTTTTGTCTTCTCCAGCTGCCTTCTGAAATCTTCTGTTTAGTTCTTAACTTCATCTTGTCTTCCTTTTGCTTTAGCTGCTGGACGTTCAAGGGCAAGTTCTACTGTATCTTTTGACATGTGATTCAGTCTTTTCTTTTTTTCTTGTCTTTTTAAGAACTTTTTGCTTCCTTCTTGAATGATATCTTTTATGTCATGCCACAACTCTTCTCATCTCCTATCATTTCTGTCTAATGCATTAAACCTATTTTTGAGGTGGTCTCTGAAATCAGGTGGGATATACTCAAGGTCATACCTTGCCTCTCGTATACTTGTTCTAATTTTCTTCAGCTTCAGTTTGAACTTGCATATAACAAGTTGATTGTCTGATCCACAGTCAGAACCTGGTCTTCTTTTGACATTTTGTACAGAGCTTTTCCATCGTCTCTTTCCATATATGTAGTCAATTTGATTCCTGTACATTCCATCTGGTGAAGTCCATGTGTATAGTCTCTGTTTATGATGTTGAAAAAATGTATTTGCAATGAAAAGGTCATTGGTCTGACAAAATTCTATCATGTGATCTCTAGCTTCGTTTCTGTCACCAAGACCGTATTTTCCAACTACTGAGCCTTCTGCTTTGTTTCCAACCTTTGCATTCCAGTCACCAGTGATTATCAGTATGTCTTGATTGCATGTTTGATCTATTTCAGATTGCAGAAGCTGATAGAAGTCTTCCCTTTCTTCATTTGTGGCCTAGTGGTGGGTGCATATATTTGAAAAATAGTCATATTAACTGGCCTTCCTTGTAGGAATATCGATATTATTCTATCACTGGCAACATTGTATTGCATGACAGATCTTGAAATATCTTTTTTCATGATGAATGTAACCCATTTCTCTTTAGTTTATCATTCCCAGCATAGTAGACCATATGACTGTCTGACTCAAAATGGCCTATGCCAGTCCATTTTAGCTCACTGATGCCTAGAATGTCAATGTTTATGCACTCTATTTCCCTTTTAATGATTTCTAGTTTTCTAGTTTCACACTACGTACATTCCATGTGCCAATTATTAATGGATGTTTACAGTTGTTTCTCGTCATTTTGAGTTGTGCCACATCAGCAAATGGAGGTCCCTGGGGCTTTACTCCATTTCCATCATCACAATAGACTCTACTTTGAGGAGGCAACTCTTCCCCAGTAGTCTTTTGAGTGCCTTCCAACCTGGGGGGCTCATTTTCTGGCACTATATTTGACAGTGTTTCTTTGCTATCCATAGGGTTTTCAATGGCTAGTTGTTTCGGGAGTGGTTTGCCAGGTCCTACTCCCTAGTCTGTCTTAGTCTGGAAGCTCAGCTGAAAACCTGTCCACCATGGGTAACCTTGCTCATATCTGAGGTACCAGTGTCAGAGCTCTCAGCCTCATCGCAACACACAAGCCCCCACAGTGTGGCAAACTGTCAGACGTGTGGGGGTTTCTACCTATTAAAATATCCTATTTAAAAAATGGTGTTCTCTAACAATAAGTTAGTGTTTTTTGTCATTATATTTTCTCATTTTGATTTAGTTCAGAATCTTCTCTCTTCTACTGAAAATACACAATAAGCGTTAGCTTCTTCCATTTTCTTTCACACATTGAATATCGATTTATTTTTTTAAAATTAACTCAAATATATTTTTCTACTTCAGGTACTGATTCATGCTCTGAAATAAATAATGAGACCCTGAAATATTCTAAGAGGTTAGGGAAGATGTTAAGCCCTAATAAACCTTATAACATGTACCAAAGAAGAAAGTAGAGTGATAAATAATAATAAAATCAACCTAGCTAGCCTCACTCTCTAAAGTCTCCTAAATTGCCACTGAGCTCATTAAATCAAAATTGATCCTTTATTCTACTCCAGAGTTAGAAATTTAGTTTCAAGGCCCCTTGTTCTTACTTTAAAAAAGAAAATTCAAATGATCACTTTCAGACCTGTCATCTCCCTCCTCTCTAATCCACATCTTCCTGTAATTAACCATCTCTATTTCCTCAAAATTTGGCCCTGTCCTGTGTTCCCTAACCCATTTGCCATCTTTCCCAGGAGGGCAAGAAGGATGCCTCTCCCACTCTGAAGAAGGCTCACTCTCTTCCTGTAAACTGAGAAAGCACCATTTCACCTCAAGACAACATGGGTGTTTCAACCCTGATCTTGGTAGCACTGCATCTTTGCATCTCCAGGACCCTAATGACTTTAATTATTTGCATTTCTACTTTTATTCCCAATATTTCCTCCTCTATCATCTCTATGTAAACACACACCCAAAGTTCAATCTTAAGTGTAAAGAAACAACAAAAAGAACATCACCACACACACACACACACACACACACACACACACACACACCCCTACCACTTAGCCTTCTGTCTTGTTCTAGACCGTTTCCTTCTCATTTTATCCTGAAGAGATAACTATGGGTGCTGATTCAAGTCTATCGTGGATTTCACCCTCTTTAAGATCCGTAAATCTGTCTGGCAATTTTACAACTCTACCTGATCCTCTAATAGCCTAATATATAATAACTTGTGTATATACATTCCCCACCTGTCTGTCAGCTTATATTGTGGAGGCTTGAGTATTGCTGTGATGCTGAAAGCTATGCCACCAATATTTCAGATACCAGCAGGGCCACCTATGGTAGATAGATTTCAGCTGAGCTTCCAAAATAAGATAGACTAGGGAGAAGGATCTGGCCACTATCTCCCAAGACAATTAGCCATTGAAAACCCTGTGAATAGCAGAGAAGCACTGTCAAGTATAGTGCCATAAAATTAGTACCCCAGGCAGTAAGATATGCAAGAAACAACTGGGAAGAGTTACCTCCTCAATGTAGAGTCAACCTCAATGATGGGGATGGAGTAAATCTCCTAGGACCTCTTTTTGCTGATGTTGCACTATTCAAAATGAGAAGAAACATATTAGGTGCAATATTGGGCTTAAACATAAAATGATTTTGTGCATGGGATAGTGTTGGGTAGTGTTTCGTTCTGTTGTACATAGGGTCATTATGAGTTGGATCCACTCAACAGCACCCAACAACATGTATATACATATACATACATACTTTGTGGGGTGTGGCCTGCCACTGGGGAGCACTCTGGCCCTGAGTTGAACACTGAGGCTGAAGACCCACTGCCTGGTGAGCACCGTCAAAGAGCCGTGCTGCCTGGAAAGGAGGCTTATGACCACAGCTACTCTGAGAAGCCTTGAGAAAGGCAGGCTCAGAGATTTATGCTCATCACAGCTCCTTGCTTCTTATTCCCAAAGACAACAATGACAAGTGCTCTTCAACAGCTCCTTATTGTGCTTACTTGTCTGGGTTGGTGGTCAGATCCTGAGTGCCCTGTGCACCATCCTTATGTAGTGTAGTCTGACCAATCAGAGGCTGCCATGTTCTATGGGGTGATTGGATCAGAAGGGAGATGGAAATAAGGCATCTTAGGGGGAACCATTCAGAGGATGTTCCTTAACGGACCAATGGGGAGCCTTTGGGTAATTGAGAGGTGGCCAATCAGGTATCGAGGGGTCTACAGAGTGGAGTTGGACACCAGAGCCATCTTGGAGAGTACGATGTCCAAAAGTCCCAGGATGTATGGCAGAGGTTACTGCCCTGGGAACAAGTCTCAGACCTCCAGGCAGGCCAGATAGGCCCCAAGGCAAGCTGCCTCTCTAGGCTGCATCCCTATAATACTTGAGAGAGAGAGACAGAAAAAGAGAGAGAGAGGGAGAGAGATGGAAGGGAGTATGTTTATATATTTCCTCAATTCTTCTGCTCCTTAAAGTTGGAGGATTTTTACAGTGTTTACCAAGTTTCAATTCTTCAAACTTTACCTTCTTAGTGTATATGGATGTCCTTAGGTCTAGATTTGTAAAGTCAGAACTGAGCACTTGGTTACCAAAACAGTGCTATAAAAATGAGCTCTTCTAATTGCTGCCATAGCCCTTTAATGTACTTCTTTTATTCACATCTCTCAGTATGTTCTTGTTCTCAAAGAGATTTTAATTTTTAGAGACCAGGAAAGACTGAATGTTTTTTAAAACAACCTTTAAATTGCTTTCTAATGATATTTATTAAATATTTATTAAATCAAATGGAATGAGTTTAGCAGGTAAAATTTCATCTTATTCTGTGCTCTGAAAACTAGACTAGTATCAGACTAATGTCAGTCTATCAATAACAATTACTTTGATTAGGTGGAATTTATGCTCTAATTTTTTTCTAGGGCAGCAAAATGTTTAAAATGCTTCCAATTAGATATGAACTTAGGTAACTGTACTTCTCAGTGTTTTCTCTTTTCACATTTATTTTGTGCAAACATTCACATTAGTTACAAGATACCTATTCTTCCCCAAATTAAAAGCTAAAAATCCAAAATGTCATGCATAAAAAAATATATACATAAAGTCTAGACAAGTCACATCACTTAAATCATTTTTCTGGCTAAAATCAATTTTATAATTCTTTTGGAGTTAGTTGCTTATTTCCACTTATAAAGTGAGTCAGATGAAAACCACTCTTGGAAAAATAGAAATTTATTGGACCCATACACTCAGTTCAGTCTCCCATGTCAATCTTAAAATCTGGAAGGGGAGGTAATGTAGAGGGGTAAAGAAAGACAGGAAAATCCCGAAATGTAAGATGCAACTATATGAATGCATGAAAAAGAATAGGGGAAAAAATCAATGAGGATATAACCTATGATTGCATATGATTTTCACTATATACTACTTAAAATTAGTTTTTTTTTTCTTTTCTTCTTTAGTTTGTACTGTTATGTAAAATATGCAAGATGATGAATGTGTAATCAGGGTGGTTTAATTGTTGCATACTACATATAGCAAATGACTTATTACTCTGTACCTTACCAACATTAACACAAAAAAATCTGAAAGTCACATCATCCATGGAAAGCATTCCTGGCATTTTCATTGACTATTCAGATACTCTGTGAGCCCATTTTCAATGGTATTCAAACTCCTGAATGAGTTTTCCCTTGCCCTTACTGTCACCAGGGCCTCCAATTCCTCACCCACAACCTTGCACTTGGCTTCTCCTAGTGTGATAACGTTGGGAGAAGGCGGTTGATTGCACTGTATGCCAGGCTGACTTTTTGGTGCCTGAAGAGATATCATAAAGCTGAATGCTCCCTTTTTCTCCCTTGAATACATTATCTTTCAGTCTTCCACTAAATTGCCAGCTCCAGAAATGGAGCTTCATACCAAGTTTGGAAAGTGAATATAGGTCACTAACACAGCGGGACCATGTACTGCAATTTGTCCACCAGCCTGGCTCATTTCGTGTTCTAATTTTGGTAAGAGGGTGCTGATTCTTTGTTAAGTGGTAATTGCACCTGCAGTACTAAAACCCTTCTACATACCTGCAAAAGCGCACTCACCATCAACTTGCAATCATTTCCTACCGTGCAGTGCAATAGCTTCTGTGAGCTTGCTGGCCTCGACCTTCAGAATGAATCCCAGGTTTCTTCTGTAGAGGTAGTTCTGCGGCTCCCAGAGGCATGCTGTTAATGTCAGCAGGACAGCAGGCATAAGATGGACCAAGACATTAGATCAGTGTCCTGTATAGCACTCTAGGGCTCTAGGGAGCTTTCACAGGCCACCTGGGACGTTGGGAGCTCTCATCCAAGGTTCAAGTCCTCAAAGTATTGATGAAAAAGATACTTTAGGATTCTAAACTTAAGGCCACTGATTTCACCAAAATTTTTATGTTAGTACAACATAATGGATCTTTTGTTATGAGGAAGAACATTCATAGTTGCTGTTTTCTTTTTCTCCTCTGTATACACTAGTACGAGTGAAGACAACAAAAACAAGAGCAAGATTATGCAGCTATTCACCAATATGACTAAACTGACATGGCAAATGCTCCAACATCTGTGCACCTCTTTTAACTTTAAAAATATATTCTGACTTCATACTTGGATTCAAACAAACAGCAAACCAAGCTGTTTGCCTTCTCTTCTTCATTGTGAATACTTTAATACTATACCCCTTCCACATACCCTCAGACCATCTCTAGTTTCTGGCACACCAATGCCCAGTGTTT
Organism: Pedetes capensis; assembly: GCA_007922755.1. Lineage (NCBI taxonomy): Eukaryota > Metazoa > Chordata > Mammalia > Rodentia > Pedetidae > Pedetes > Pedetes capensis. Next base: position 57,763 of record VMDO01011898.1, on the reverse strand, counting down.
ATTGGGTGAGTGAATAGATGGAGAGAGATGGTTAACCATTAAAAAAAATTTAAAGTAGAAAATATAGTTTGGGATCAGAAATTGAAAGAGAGATTGGGTGTGGATATAAATGGAAATGAGAAGCCAGATAAGCAATGAACAAGTTGTAAATTTGAAAAGGAGTTTTGAGATAAAAATAATTCAGTAGAAAATTATAGATTTCTAATGCATTTTAGAAAAGAAAAGGGTTAAATACCACCTGTGGGATCCATGAAAGAAGTAGAGGAGAACAAGGAACTGAAGGTATTAGTTTCAAAAGGAAATTAAGGAGAATTTTAGAGATAGGTAAGCAAAAGATGAATTTGGCATTAGGAATCTACCTCCACTCTCTCCGCACTTAGGATGGAATTTACAGCCCAAAGAGCCAGTTGAATGACCTATCAGCTACAGTTATATAACAGGATAGAAAATTTTGAGATAAAAATATGATGGAGAAAAGAGAGAGGATGCATTTTTAAGGTCCCCAAGGTACAGTATTGAGGCTCTTGAGAATGTTGTTAGTTGCAGTCAAGTCAGGTCAATGGCTGATTGTTTCAAGATTGTTTCAAGATTGGGGAGTGGCTTGCCATGTCCTCCCATTTTTGCAGTACTGGGCATCAAGCCTGGGTCCTCAGAGAGTGCAGAGTGGCTCTCTACCAAATGATCTAAACCCCAGCCCCTCTTGATAGGAGGAGACCAGCACCTGGGCCCAGTGAACCTGCTGGATGAAAGAAATGGGTTGAGGGAAGATTGTCAAAGGAACCGTAAAGAAGGGACATTGCAAAGACAATTCTCCTCATTCTTATGGCCCTCTGTTTGAAACACTATACCTGCCTATCGCTAGAAGAACTAAGCATCTCAGTATCGTACACAGATGAAATATTATCCCTTCGCCTCAAGGCACTTGTCAAAAAACTTCATCACACAGTTTTCACTGTACTCTTAAGATGAATGCACAACCTCGGGGAGAGGAATTTCTGAAACTGCTTTAATCAATAATGGTAATAATACTGGGACTTAATGTTTCATATTATATATCAGAAATATTCTGATCTTTTCTCTCTTTCAACACTGTAGACTAACTTCCAGCGGCAGTATGGGGGCCTCTGCAGGATATAAACCATTAACAAAAAGAGTGAAATTCTTGAATCCTATGAGAGACACATTTCGTAACTCTGTCCCAATGACCCCTCTCAAGTCACCCCTAAAAGTATATATAATATTCTCTCAGTGAAACGTGTTTTGAATCAAATGTTATTGTTGTTGTTAGGTGCCATCAAGTCGGTGTCTGACTCATAGCGACCCTGTGTCCAACAGATGAAACACTATTGTCGTGCTTCTCTACTATTCATAGGATTTTCAATGGCTGGTTATTTCTTGGGAGTGGGTTGCCAGGTCCTTCTCCCAAGCCTACAGCACATGGTGTTCCCACACGGTCTCCCATCTAAGTACTAACCAGGCCTGACCCTGCATAGTGTCCGAATTCTGACCAGATCAGATGCCATAGTGGTACAGCTACAGGCATGGAATCAAAATAGGAGATGGAATATAATTAATGCTTGACAAGTCTTTGCATTGCCCTTGGAATGACAAAATTTGCTCCAGACATCTGACAGCAACACTGTATATGTACTAAGGTTGGTACATTTAACCTCTATGAACCATAGTTGAATAGTAAATCACTGAAGGTGAAAAGAAAACTATAAATATTTTGGAGAAATGCCAAAAATATTAAAGTAAGCTGAGCTTAGCCAGAAATTGCAGCCAATTTCTCTTGGCAGGATTGCTTCCATCAAAATGCAGAATTAGAGACAAGTCATTTAGAATCGCAGCAATTACAGCTACCCAGCCACTTCAAGGAAACTGTTAGCTAATTAATTAATTAATCAATATTTATCAAGCATCTGCTTCTATCAATTCTTTGTTCTAGGCACCATTTAAGATTTTAATCCAATGACATATCAATTTGGAGCATAAATTATTACCTGATTTAACAAAGAGGTTGTGAAGACTGGTGAGGGAACTTTAATCCTATACACAGCTTATGCTAAACAAAAATGCCATAATTATTATCTAAACATGAATTAGTTCTTAATTACTACAGAGATGATCAAATCTAAATATTAAATGTTTAAACTCTGTATGACTTTCATATGAAGCATTGCCTGTTGCCTGCCTCTTCTTCTGTCTACATCAATGACTACCTAATTGTAACCCAGTATGCAAAGAATCTACATTCATTCATTTACTCCATAAATATTTATTGACAAGCTAACATGTTCCAGGCACTGTGCTAGGTTCTAAAGGAATGAAGCCTCATGGTCCTTCACATCATGAAGATTATAATTCCAGGAGAGACAAGATCACTAAATGTGAGGGTGTGTGTTTCAAAACAAATACAAATTTTCTCACGTAGGAAAAAAGCACCCTTAAAACATTTAGATGAGGATCTATTTCAGATAACATTGTCAGAAAAAGTTTCTTTGAAGGGAAGGGTTAAAAAAAAAAAAGCCGACAGGAAGATCAGAGAACCAAACATTCTAAGCCAGGGGAATGTCATGGAGGGTGTCAGGTAGGGGCAATGGCAAACACTTGCCTCATTCAAGGCATCTCGTTCATTTCTCAAGGGAGGAATCAAGTGTGATGGGAAAAACACAAAAATGTAAAAACAGTAATAGAACTTTTGATATGTGCCGTGCATGGTTCTAACCACTTCCTATGTATTATCTTATTTGATCCTCACAAAAAATCTGTAAGAGAGATGGCACCTATAATCCCAGAGACTCAGGAAGCGAGGACAGGAAGATTGTGACTTCCAGGCCAGAAGCAGCCTGTGTAACTTAGTGAGACCCTGTCTCAAGATGTTGTTGGTAGGTGCCCTCAAGTCAGGTCCAACTCATAGCAACCCTCTGCAAAACAGACAAAACACTACCAGACACTGTTCCATGCCTGGCACTGTTGTTAATGCTTCTCTGCTATTCATAGGGGTTTCAATGGCTGATTGTTTTTTGGGGAGTGGGTTTCCCAGTCCCTCACCCAAGCCTATAGCACCTGGTGTTCCCAGGTGGTCTTCCATCCATGTACTAACCAGGCCTGAACCTGCTTAGCTTCCGAGATATAATGGGATCAGATGCCAGGATGGTATGGGCTGGAAGTAAAGCTCAGTGGTAGAGCACTTGCAAAGTATGCGTGAGGATCCAGGTTCAGCTCCCCAGTACACCTCCCCCCCAATATATCTATATCTATCTATCTATCTATCTATCTATCTATCTATCTATCTATCTATCTATCTATCTATATCTGTAACTGTAGCCCTGTGGTGACTGATCAGGGTCAGGCCTGGTTAGTATTTGGATGGGAGACCACCTGGAAACACCAGGTGCTGCAAGCTTAGCAGAAGGGCCCAGCAACCCACTCCCCAAACTCAATCTGCCATTGAAAACCCTGTGAATAGCAGAAAAACACTAACAATAAAGTTTTGCCTGTTGGACATAGAGTTTCTATGAGTCGAACACTGACTCGACAGCACCTAACAAGAACAAGAAGGAAGATAGTATAGTTCTCTCCATTTTATAAATAAAGGAACCTGAGGCAGAGAAAAAGGAAGAAATTTGCAGAGGTCATAATTGAAATATGCTATGGCTAGGACTTTTTATTGTAAGTTCCTGTGCTACAAACTATTGGCATAGTAGCTTATTTTATTGCTTACCTATGTATAAAAAGGGGTAGATAATGGCCAGCCAACTCTCAGAGATATTTAGGCTGTGGTAAAAATTAATATTTTCTTCTGAATTCATTGAGAAGTAATGCATAGTTTTGAGTAGAAAACAAGCGGTAGTTCTAGTGAAAGCTGATGAAGGTTTTTGAGGAGGACTGAAAACTTTTCACTGGATTGTCTTTATGAAGGCTGCCGGTCACCTTTGCAGGAAGGGGTTGAACTGAAATGGCAGAAACAGATGACCTGTCATGATGAAGACTCATTGAGAAATGATGAGAGAGAGCATTCAAAGTCTGTAATACTGTCCTCATTGAAAACCCAGAGTCAGTGTTTCTGGTTAGTAGAAATGCTTGTCTACAAGAAGCAAGGCCCAGGCTCTCTCCATCTTCTTTGTAGTATGCCATCAGCATTGCCATGAATACCTGCATCATGCCAGTGAGAGGAAGAAGAGAGTGAGGAATATGTCTGGAGGGTTTTCCTAGGTTGGGCATATCATCTTGTAATGCACATCACTTTTATTTATATTACATTGGCCAGAGCCCAGGGCCAAGGGCAAACCCAAGTAGGGGAAGGACAGGGAAATGTAGTCTGTGTTTTGAGGAGAAAGAGGCTATGGCACAGGTGACTAGACAGACTGTTGCTTCTCTGCCTCTGTCTACTTGTCTGCCCCGATAAGTTAGAATGCCTCACTGCCCACTTCTTTTAGTGGATTTTCTGTACTTGGCCCTGTCCTGTCTTACTTGATAGATAAGGGCTTCCTCCACTACAGCAAGATTTCTGCTTCTGCCTCTTGTTCTCTCAATGTTGCCAAAGTCACAGACTGACATTGATGTTGTTTTACCTTGTCTTCCAAGGAAAATGTGCAATGCTCCCTGTTAAAGAGACCTTCATTCAGTAGCTCAACTCCCATTATACTGAAAGAGCAATTGTTGGGCCTCTGAGCCACAGACCAAACCAATCTATTTATAGTTAGAGCCAGCTCCCTTGAAGAAAAGATTGTTGTTGTGGTTGTTGTTAGGTGCTGTCTCTGAAGAAAAACTAGACATTCAAAAAATATTTTACAGAGATACATTGCTTCAAAGCATCTTATTATTTAATTCTCATAAGTAAGGGAAACAAAAATTAACTCTTATTTTATGGTTGAGAAAATTTGACAAGAAGATGTTTCATTTAAATAATGGCTGGTGAGTGTTAAAATCTTTTGGAAAGCTCTTATTTCTAAAGCCTGTGTTATTTCCAATATATACTGATGGATATTTTCCTTTCAGTTGGACCAGTGTATTTCTCTTTCTGTAGGGAATATGAAAAAACTAATAAAAATATACAATATTGTGTGAAAAAAATCAGATTATTAACATCCAGAGGCAATAAACTTTGGTAAATTTTTCTTGTAATATATTTTTTATGATATTTTTCTTTGGGAAAGAAAAACTTAGAAAAGCGACATACAGTAAAATTAAAAAGAAATACTTACGTACCCATTATCCAACATTTTTAAAAGTAAATATTTCTAGTATTTACTTCAGTGCTCCTTTCAATGATATAAAATGTTACAAATAATAGTGTATGAGCTTTTTTTGTAAACATTGTTAATTCATGGATGTGTCCTCTTTTCATGCTTTGCTTTTTACTAAGTATTTTATCATAAAATTAACCTACACCCTTAAAATTCATCATATGATGAGCTTGCTGGAGGTTATGATATTTTTGAATATTTAGGAATGTTATGGTTGGGTTATAATTGTGCAATAACATATTGCTTTATGCCAAAATATTTGCCCATATTTCATATAAGTACTCCTTTTTTAAAAAATTTTTATTAGTAGCATTTTTTTACTGTACAACTTAATGGGTTTCATTATGACATTTCCATACATGCATTCCATTGTACATTGCTCATGTTCATCTCCCCATTACCTTCTCATGACTCTCCCCTCTTCCCCTAGTTCCCTGTCTTCCCACCAATGGCTCTCCTTCTACTTGAATGTCTTATTTGTGTGTGTATCCCAGATTCTGCCTTGGAGAGCAAAACACGGTATTTCTCTCCTTTCCCCCATTACACTTCCTTGTTGTTCCCTTTTTATCTCCTACATTAACCCCTTCTACTTTCATCTCACACACACACACACACACACACACACGCACACACACACAAACACACACACAAGATATTGAATATATACTGAAATATAGCATCCATATATAAGGGAAAACATGTAATGTTTGTCTTTCTGGGTCTGGCTTATTTCACTTAAAATGATGATCTCTTGTTCCATCTATTTTCCTGAAAATGCCATAATTTCATCTTTTATTATAGCTGAATATATCCATATATATTATACACACACTATATGTGTGTATGTATATATGTAAGCTGATACACACACACACACACACACACACACACACACACACACGCCACATTTTCTTTAACCATTCATCAGTTGATGAACACTTAGGTTAATTCCATGTCTTGGCTATTGTGAATACCTTTGCAATAAACATGGATGAGCAGATAACTCCATTGTATATTGATATATATTCCTTTTATACCCAGGAGTGGTATGGCTAGGTCATATGATAGTTCTATTTTTAGCTTTTTGAGAAACCTCCGTACTGACTTCCATAGTGGCTACCCTAACTTACATTTCCACCAGCAATGGATAAGGATTTCTTAGAAAAAATGAATAAATACAAAATTATATCATTTCTACCAGTGCCTCTACCTTCTTAAATTCTTAATTCTGATTTTAGTCTTATCTGAAATATAATGTTATGTCATTTGTTGCCAAGATGGATAGATAATATATTTTGCAAATTTAGCTTATAAGAGAATGTCTTTGTTACCTTAAAAAATGAAAGACAATTTAGCTAGTTAAGAAATTCTTGGGTATTGCCTTTTCCTTTAAAAATATTATAGATAACATGCCAAAATTTTCTGTCACTTATTGTAATACAGAGGAACGATACAAAGGCAGTCAGTTTTTCTGAATGTTTGCTCAGTATTTTCTTTAACCATTACATTAAAAATCTTGCCAAGGGTATCTAAGTGTGAGACTGTCCATTTATGTGTAAGATGGTGTGACTTTTCGGTTGGCTTACTCAGTTTTAACTTGCATGTTTGCTTTAGATTTTACTTGTATTCAAATCATTTTTCCTTTAAGATGCCTAAAATTCTTCTTCTTCTATAATTTTTCCACCATATCCATCATTTCTCCCCTCCCTGTGTTGTTTCATTTTTAATGTCTTGGCTATTCTTGTAATATTCTGAGATAATAATTGAGATTTTTATTTTTACCATCATTTGATTTTTAAATCAATTTTACTCTCTAGTGCTGTTAATATGACTTTAATAATTGTATTTGAGTTCTTCTACTAATCTTACTTTTCTCAGCCATCTCCCATTTTATTTCATCATTTTATATCCATATTAGCCTATTGTTTATGTGCACTGTTCAGATCCACATCATAAATTTTGTGTATTTTTTTTTTTTGCATCTTACAGTGAGTCTAACAACTACTATAATTTCCTTTTATTATTAATATGTATGCATCCTGGTGTTATCTTCCCAACGTTTAAGATGATTTCCATCTTTTCTTCTGCTGTGCCTTTATAGAGGTCCTTTTGCTGTTATCATGTTGTTGCTGTTCAGTTTTCTCATCCTAATATGAGTGTTTTTCTTGTCAAGACTCACCATTTACCAATGGACTAACTATGAGGTATGATGTGTTTAGCCTTTAATCCCATTCTCCAGACATTTCTGAGCTGGATGAAAATCCCTTTGCCAAGGCTTGGCCTGTCATCCACTTAGTATGCACGGCTTAGTTCAATTTTTAATGTCTGTTATTAGGATTTGATCAAGTGTAAACTCCACTGGACTATAATGAGATTGCCAGTTCCCACTTTCTAAATCTCTTTTATTCTTAGCAGAGGAAAAAATTTTTTAAACTTATCCAGGAAGCAGTGTTCTTGGGGTTCTTCCTACTCCTGTCACCACCAAAACTCATTACATGTGGAATATTCTTGGGGTGTCGTGTGCCAACTTTATTTCCGATGTTTACTTCATAGAGATTGATTCTCTAGAAGTTTAACTCTTCAACCTTCAGGTTATCGTCACTGATTGAGTGACTAAATGAATTCTAAGTTTAAGGCTGGTTTCATATAGCCATAGGCAACTCAGTTCTGAGTGGGATAATCAGATACAAGGGTTTTCCCACGGAGCCACACAGCATATTTAAGATGTGGTAAAGGCAATAGAGCCTGCAGCCATATCACTGTGGCATCCACTCTTGGCAGACCTCAGAAGCTAATCAGGGTCGGGCCTGGTCAGTACTTGGATGGGAAATGACCTGGTAACACCAAGTGCTGTAGGCTTGGGAGAAGGACCTGGCAACCCACTCCCAAAAAACAATCAGTCATTGAAACCCCTTTGAATAGCAGAGAAGCACTGACAATAGTGTTTTGCCTGTTGTACATAGGGTTGCTATGAGTTGGACACTAACTCGATGGCCTCTAACAATAACAACAAAGACAATAGAAGAAATAGGAATAGTGCTTGGCTTTTCTTCTCATACCCTGTCCCTTCATTTTTAGAGCTCTAGGAGTAGTGTGGCCCTTGAAGTCTCCGGAGAGGGAATGTCTGCTTTATAGACCCAAGATGTGCTAGCTACAACCACCCCTGGCGCGTGCAGTTCCTGCAGATGCAAATATTCCATTAACAAACGTGCCCTTTGTCTCCGGACTTTAATCTCCCTGTTCTCTTTTGCCCTTTTGGCTCCTGGAAGCCCTTTTACAAAGAGCCAGAAAATGTTGCTGAAACCTGCAAAATGCAACACAAACAAAACAGAGTATAAAGGAATTTATGTTCCTCACAAAGAGCCCTGAGCACTAATTATATCTCATTATTCCATTGAAAGAAAGAAAGCAAAAGGCTCCGTATGAGGATGTGAGGGGGAAAAGTACCAAAAGGGAAACTTCTAATTGTTTTCTATCCATTTGGGCTCCTCATGGGTAAAGAACTCAATTAATACTTTATATGTCTTCTTTATGCTAATTTTGCTTTTTTACAAAACAAACTCAAAGTTTTGGAAAATATCCAAAATTATAAAATTCAGTATTACATATTACATATGGGATTTATGTAATCCCTTTGCCACTCTTTCTCCCTCTGCCCTGAATTATTTTTTCTTGACTCTTTACTTATTTAGTATTTAAAGTTCTCAGTTTTATGTAATATGAGAAAATAACACATTAAAACAGATTTATTGCCAAGATCAGCATCCTGCTCCTGATTTTGGTTAGGTATTTACAAGGCAGACAGATAAATATTAAAACACTTCAGGAGCAACTAGATTTATCATAGAGGATGTGTTTACATTGTGATTAATAGTAAAAGCTAAACTCTCAAATGAGAAAAACACTTCTACATAAAATTGTTGGAACTTATACTTTTATAGCCATGGAGGTCACTAGAGGCCACTGAGGGATGATGGAACACTGAAAATTCCTTATTCTAAAACCATTGGCAAAGTGAAATATTCCTGATGCACATTCAGAGATTATGTACATATTCCTGCACAGGGATATCTTAAATGTTCTTTTCCAACAGTTTATCATAGAGGTGGTGAGAGCAATAGGTGTTATCTTATTATGAAGAGGTTAATAAGGTTGCAGGGATAGCATGGCCAAGGGTAAAGGTAACAAGACAAAATTAACTCCAAAAAGCATATAGGGATATACATGTTGTTGTTAGGTGCTATGAGCCAGGTCCAACTCATAGTGATCCTCATGGTTATTTCAGGATTGCTTCAGGAGCGGATTGCCAAATCCTTTTTCCATATTTTATTTTATTTTATTTTATTTTATTTTATTTTATTTTTGCAGTGCTGGGCATTGAACCTGGATCCTCAGAGAGTATGGAGTAGCATTCTACCAACTGAACTAAATCCCAGCCCGATATACATATTGTTGTTGTTCTTGGTAGGTACCATCAAGTAGGTGTCCAACTCATAGCGACCCTACATACAACAGGTGAAACACTATTGTGCTTCTCTGCTATTCATAGGGTTTTCAATGGCGAATTTTTTTTATTGGTGTCTACAGCACCTGGTGTTCCCAGGTAATCTCTCTTCCAAGTACTAACTAGGCCCAACCCTGCTTAGCTGCTGAGATCTGCTGAGATCAGACATCACAGTGGTACAGCTGCAGGCTCAATATACATGTTAGGAATAATGGGAATGCTGATAAAAATTTAAATAAAGGAATGTTTGGATAAGGCGGTTTTATTACCTCAGCAAATTGAAGGGTCATTCTCAGATTGGTTTTGCATTAAGGTGGTAATGCCATCTGTTTCAATTTCCCTTCTGATAAAAATGAATGCACATGATTATTTTTTCTTTTAAACATAACTATAGAAACAAGGAGTAGGTGATGAGTTCTTAGTGGTTAGTATCAATTGGAGCAACATGTTCATGACTTTGTCATTTACTAGAACGCTGATAACTAATATGGTATTTGTGGTATTGAATGTTATATTGATTTTATTATTGAGTGTATGTGTTTAATTTTAGGCCTATATCACAAATGATTAAAAAAGAAAACAAAAGAAATGCTTACATTGAAATATAACTTAAGAAGTGCTTAAGCCAGGTGTCATGACACACACCTGCATTCCCAGGGACTGGGGAGGCTGAGGCAGGAGGATCTCGAGTTCAAGGCCTGAAGCAGACTGTGCAAATTAGCAAGACACTACCGTCTCAAAATAAAATGCTATAGACTGAGTGGCTTAAATAACAGAAATTTATTTTTCCCCCTTGTGAAGATTGGAAGTCCAAGATCAAGGTGTCAGCAGGGTCAGTATCTGGTAAGGGTTTCCTCCTTGGGGTGCAGAGGAGTGATTAGGTAGTGAGTACTTGATGGTGTCTCCTATTTTTCTTATAAAGACATTAATCATATGAAGGGGCCCATTGCCTTTATTCCCTCTTTTGACCTTAATTATGTCCTTGTAGGTTCTAGCTCCACGTTAGGGCTTAGAGCTTCAACATTTGAGTTGGTGGGGGGGTGGCACAATCAGTCTACAGGGGGCAACAGTACCCTCACTCCTTTATGCTATTTTCAGACCATCTCTTCTCCACTTTCATGTAAATGTCTTCATTCAGACTCCTAAAAGTGTCAGTGCTAGGAAAAAAATCTCAGTATGTGCTATTCCCACACTTTCTGTTGAGATGTTGAGTCCAGCTTCAGATGATCAAACAAATGTTACTATAAACTCATATTCGACTACCTCAACCACATTTCTCTATGCTGCTCAGAATTTATTCAGTTTCCCTGGATGGTTATTTGGTTTCCACTCTCCATGAAAGAATCTTAACCAAGTAACTTTTTGCTTTCAGAATACAGAGGGTTGACTTAATCTTTTCATTAATCAATTCATTGATTATTTACACTGATTATTTGACATAGCCTGCAGCCATAGCCCTGTGGCATCCAATCCCGTCTGATCTCGGAAGCTAAGCAGGGTCAGGCCTGGTTAGTACCTGGATGGGAGACTGCCTGGGAACACCAGCAGCTGTAGGCTTGGGAGAAGGACCTGGCAACCCCCTCCCAAAAACCAATCTGCCATTGAAAACCCTATGAACAGCAGAGAAGCACTGACAATAGTGTTTCCCCTGTGGTACAGAGGGTAGCTATGAGTCGGATACAGACTTGACGGCACCTAACAACAACAACAATTTGACATAATAGCTATCTGGTGGTAATAAAGTTTAAAAATTCATGTAGAAATCTTCCATTTTCTCCTCCTAAACTAATTTCTCCCAGTGTTTTAAGTACAAGATATTACAAACAAAATTAAAACTATACACTGGAAGAAGTATTCTTTTGTAATGTATATAACCAGAAAAGGGTTAGTATGCAGTATAGACAAGAAGCTTTTAAAGATTGATAAAGAAAAAAACAACCTAATTGAAAAATGAAACAAGGCTCCGGCTGCTATAATAAAACACCACAGATTATGTGGCTTAATCAGCAAACATTTATTTCCTCCAAATTTTGAAGACTGTAAATCCCAGCCTGATGTGCTGGCAGATTTTGTTCGGGGGGACATCTATCTTCCTAGCTTACAGATGGTTACCAGTTCTCTGTATCTTCACATGCTCTCTTCATTTCAGAGAGCTATCTCGTGTGTTTCCCTCTTCTTATAAAGACACTATCTCATGGGATTAAGAACTCACTCTTACAACCTTGCTTAACCTTAATTCTGTCTCTAAAAGACCTACCTCTAAATATGTCACACTCCAGGTTAAGTCTTCAACATACACATTTGGGGGAACATAATTCACTCCATAATGACACCCTAAGTAGGATATTTTGGAGTTAGTTGCTCATTGTTTGTTTACTCTAATATAATATAAGTTTCATGAGGGCAGATATTTTAGATAGTTTTGTTCTAACCATTAGAGTAGTGTCTGGGGTAGTTAAAAATATAAATCATCTCAAAAACCTGATATAAAGTATAAAAAATTACTGGAGGTATAGCTCAGTGGTAGAACACCTGCCTAAAATATAAAAAGTAAGTTATAATTTTATACCTAAAACAACACTTTAAAATTTTCAAAATATAAAATTGTACTACCAATTTTTCACAAATGAGTATGTATGTGTGTGGTAATTTTAAAAAACTTGGAAGAATGCCAACTTCAGGGAAATTAATTACTTTTCTGAAGAGAGCATTCAAAGCAGCTTTAACTGTAGCCTTAAGAATTTGTCTTCTAAAAATAAAATTTTGAACAAAATATGCAAAACATCAACATTTATTAAATATGTAGAGTTGCAAGGATATGTATTATTAGTTGTATTTGTACATTTAAAAGAGAGATAAATTGAATTCCTCTAAGGACAGGCCATATGTGTTTCATTCCTGCATGTATCTCAAGGTCCTAAAAAGGGTAAAACCTGAATGAATATATGGTGACCAGATGTACTTTCAGAATATTTAAGCCTATTTTTCTTTGTTCTGAGAATAGTACCTGATACACAGGCACAGATAAACAACTGCACAAGCAAGTAAGCAAAGAGCAAACAAATAAATGCAAGCATTTTCAAGCACAGTAGAGTGGCTATATTGTTGTCTTAATGTACCGTATATTTCATAAAAGTCAAAAGAAGGATTTTTGAGTGTTTCCACCATAGAAAAGGATAAATGTTTGAAGAGGTATATGTGTTTACCTTCATCTGATCATTACATAATGTGTACATGTATTAAAAAATCACTTCACATAATTATATACAGCTTTTACATGTTAATTAAAAAAAAAAGACGAGCAAGATGTCCTTACTGTACTAATCACATCCTTCCTCTTTGCTCCTTTCAGTCAGTAACTTGGGAATGGCACACCTGTCTTAGGTCCCCAGTTCTCCATGTCTTTTTCTGCTCTCATCTTTAGTTTACTTTTCTGCTGAAAGATTGAAGCAGAAACCACTAGAGAAAGAGTTTAAGGGATTAACCTGGTTTATGTGGAAGGCACTGCCTTCTGTCTTTTCTCTATACCTCGAAAACCATTTGGGACCATTTTTGGATTTGCACTTTTACATGAGTCTTCTCATATTAGTTCTGATGAGTTGTTCCATCTACAACTACAGTTTTCTTGACCCTCCAAAGACTAGCAACAAAAGCCTGGTCATTCTGGCACGGCTTAACTCACCCGGAGACTTTGGCTGGATCATTTCCTGCCCAATCTCACAGACAGATGCCCCAGACCTGGCCAGATACAGTCCTTTCTCTCCTGATATTCTATACCCAATTTTCCTAAAACATTTCTGTGTATTCAGTATGTCTAACAATCTAAAAGTCATAATTTATATTTACCTTTCATTGTTGTTGTTGTTAGGTGGCATCTAGTCAAGCTTGACTCATACTAACCCTATGTCCAGTGGAACAAAACGCTCCCTGATTCTGTGCCAAGCACATGATCTTATTTATGCTTAAGCCCATTGTTACAGACACTGTGTCAATCCATCTAGTGGAGAGTTTTCCTTTTTTTCATTGACCTGCCACTCTCCCAAACATGATGTCCTTCTCCTGGGATTGATCCCTCCTGACTACATGTCCAAAATACATAAGATGCAGTCTAGCCATACTTGTTTCCAAGGAGCACTCTAATTACACTTCTTCTAGGACAGATCTGTTGGTTCTTTTATAGTAAAAATATGTTTTTTCAAATTTTATAATGGTTTGCCGAATTATAATTATTTTATATATGTTGTGGCCAACCTACCTAAGTCATCTTTCCCTTAATAGGACACATCCAAAAAATCCATTTATTAACCAGCATGTAAAGGCATGAAGAAAAGATCATTCTCTCTCACAGACTGCCACTCCGTGTTAGTTTGTTGTTGTTAGGTGTCATTGAGTTGGGTCAGACTCATAGAGACCCTGTGTACAATAGAATGAAACACTTCCTGACACTGTGCCATGCCTAGCACCATATCAATGTTATTCTGCTATTCACAGAGTTTTCAATGGGTGTTTGTTTCAGGATTGCTTCAGGAGTAGGCTGCCAAGTCCTTCTCCCATTTTTTGTGGTGCTAGGGATCAAACCTAGGGCCTCAGAGGGCACAGAGCAGCACTCTACCAACTTAGCTAAACCCCAACCCCTGTGTTAATAGGGCAACAAAAATCACAGTCTTTCACATCTGCCAGTAATCTTTTATCTTTCCTTGTGCTTGACCAGAAAGCAAGAGAAGACTCTAGGGATTAAAAAGGAAAAGAGGATGGAATTATAAATTAAGATCCTTTATCTGACAAATACTAAGCTAGAAATTTAGAGATCTCAACCATGTACCTCACTAACCAATAGATTTCAGATACATTAAAGAGTTAAAAAAATTAATCCATAGAAAAACTGAATATATATCATTAAGTATTTGTCAAATCCCAGGATGGTGGACTTTCTTAGTTTAAAATCAACCTACTAGCATACAAAGGGAAAAAAGTGGATAATTAGCTGCAGAAACATTTAAAATTCATGTATAATTTTTGCTTTGAAAGACAGAAAGACATAATTAAGAAAAAAATATGAGTAGTAGATTGAAGAAACTGTTTGCAACAAGTACAATATATTTTATTACACACAGCCCATTCTCATTGATACCAAAACATTAAGATCCTTTAAAGTGATTAAAGATGGAAGAAACAGCATGAAGGGTCAAGTTGTAAGTGAGGAACTACTTTTAGGACCAAAGTAAAGAAAAATATTCATCTAGTTAATAATAACAAAGGAAATTAAATTAACAAAAGATATTTAAAGTAACATTAAGCAATCTAGTCCAAATTTGGTTGAACAAGTAAGATTATATCCTCCTAATGGGAATATAAATTGTAAAACTACTTTAGAAAGCAATCCTGAGTTAAAAAATTTTAATTCTCTTAACTTATTGACATAGTAATACTATTCTGATCATAGAAGCAGCTTTTCTAAATACTCGTTTGTATACAAAGTTGTACACTAGGATGTAGATCATCATAAATAAAAATATTGAAAAGAATAATCTAGGTTTTTGATTTTTAGGGTGCTGTCAAGTCGGATCTGACTCCTAGCAACCCTATGTACAACAGAATGAAACACTACCCAATACCATCTATCTTTTTACACTACAATACACACTGTCTTTTTAGGTTTGATCCCATCACTATGTTTCTTCTCATTTTGAGTCCTGCCACATTAACAAAAGGAGGTGTCAGGGGTCTACTCCATTCTCATCATTGAGGTGAACTCAACTTTGAGGTGGCAACTCTTCCTCGGTCATTTCTTGACAGTCTTCCAGCCTGGGGGGCTCATTTTCAGGCACTATCTTTGACAGTGCTTCTCTGTTGTTCATAGGGTTTTCAATGGCTAATTGTTTTGGGAGTGGGCTGCCGGGTCCTTCTTCCTAGTCTGTCTTAGTCTGGAAGCTCAGTTCAAACTTGTCCACCATGGGTGGCTCTGCTGGGATCTGAAATGCTGATGACATTGCTTTCGGCATCATAGCAATATGCAAGCCTCCTGAGCATAAGAAACTGGCAGACACGTGGGGTGCCAGGTTTTCAGATTATTTTAAACTTAATACATTCATTTTATGGCTATTAAAGGAAACCAGCCAGGGCTAGGGGTGTATCTCAGTGGTGGAGCACTTGCCTATCACACACAAGGCCCTGGGTTCAAACTCCAGCATCACAGAAAACAAACAAGAAAACAAAAATAAAAATAGCAAAAATGAAGGAAGAATACATAAAAATATTTAATGTATCAAATATGAAATGCATTGATGACTATATGAGGCAAATGGCTATTAGGTAAAGAGATTCCCCGGGCCAATAATAACTTCTGGTTGAATTGGGTGTGGCCAGCTCCATGTCTCCTCCTTCTATCCTGTGCCCATGAGCTCTATGGGCTCCATGCCCTAGACCACTATGTGTGCTGGCCTCCCTGGACTCTTGACAGCTGATTCTTCTGGAATTGGCTCAGGGCCCTTTCATTCTAACTGAGACTACCCATCTACTTTCCTTTGGACAACCCCAAATCTTCCTTGGTGCCTGATCCTCTGCCTGGTGGCAACTTCCTCTCCAGTTCCCTGGGACTGTGAACTTTAGAAAGCCCAGACACCTAGTCATACTTGAATCTGCCTGATCTTTGACATACATGCACAATGACTGGCATTCATTTTCATTTTTCTCACACTTTCCAGTTCATCTTAAAAAGATACTTATTGATCTCTACTTCTTACTGGGTTCCAAGAACTGTGGTAAATGCTTGGTATTGGTTACCTAGCTCTCAACCAAAAGTTGTACTAAATATTTGCTGTATAGTATGATATGTTCATTGCTCTTCCATTTTACATATGAGGAAGTGAAGCCTAAAAAGTTTAAGTAACTTTCTCAACACGCTGTGAGGAAGTAACCCAGGTTGAATGCAAAATCCGGATCTGTTGATTTCAAAGTGAAGTCTTCATTTCCTATGTTCTATACAATGTGAGCCTGTAGCTGTAGCCCGGTGGCATCCGATCCCCTCAGATCTCTGAAGCTAAGCAGGGTCAGGCCTGGTCAGTACGTGGATGGGAGACTGCCTGGGAACACCGGATACTGTAGGCTTGGGAGGAGGACCTGGCAACCCATTCCCAAAAATCAATCCACCATTGAAAACCCTATGAACAGCAGACAAACACTGACAATAGTGTTTTGCCTGTTGTATGCAGGGTTGCTGAGTCAGATACCGACTTGACGGCACCTAACAACAACAACAACATACAATGTGAAAATAAAGTTTCCTATCAGACTAATAATCACAGAGAGAAAAGACTTTTAAAGAGCAAGCAAATATATGAAGACTTTAAGGTTGATAACCAGTTCTATGTCTTGATTGCCCCTTTTTGACCCTGTTGGGGAGGGAGGAACCCACACCCTAAATAGAAGAAGACACTGAGTACACAATATCCAACATGGCACAGAAGAAACTGACATTTTTTCACCTCATATACTCACAGCCCAGAGGTGGAGGACACATCTACCTCTCAGGACAGGGGTTGACACTCAGGCCCAGGGGGCTGCCAGTGGGGGTGGCAGGACACAGGGTTTGTAGCAACCAGAGGGTGGGTGTGCTGGCCTCTGGTTGGCTTATTTGGCTAATCTGGTGTGCTAACAGAAAACTCCAACCCATTATGTTGAGAACAAGGTGGGTTCAGATGCCCCAGCTGGTATGGGAGCTAGCTGAGCTGAGTGGGGATCTTTCCTGAAGGGTGAAGGGGCTGTTTGGCAAGAGCAAGGAGTTCATGTCTAGGCCTTTAGGGTCCTTGTGACACTCAAGGATGTCAGGGCAGCATTTGAAATTTTAGGCCTTAAAATTTATTTTACCCAAAAATAAAGAAGGAAAAAGATATAGTCTTATTTCTTTTTGTATCCACAACACCCAGCCCTGCATCCTGGTGACAGTCATTCCCAGGAGCGTCTAATATTTCATCAGAGTTTTCAGGAGGAAAGAGATAATAAAATGGGTAGAGGATACAGGAAACGCTCCTATTTCATACATACAGGGAAAATTGACGATGTATAAATGTGAATGGCAACCCGGTACTGTGGGTGAGGCCTGTAATCCCAGTGATTCAAAAGACTGAGGCAGCAAGACCATGAATTCCAGGCCAGAGGATCATGAGTTCAAGGCCAGAGGCAGCCTATGCAACTTAGACACAAAGCAAAAAATAAGAAATGGGCTGTGGGTGCCGCTCAGTGTTAGAGCACATGCAAAATATGTGAGAGGCCCTGGGCTCAATCCCAAGTACTGCAAATAAATAAATAAATAAATAAGAAGAAGAAAAGAAAGAAAAGAAAGAGTGAATGGCTTTTATGTATATAAAGTGCAATTAAGCACAGTCCTAAATGCTGAGCGTGATAGTGCACGCCTGTGATTTCAGCACTCAGAAGGTGAATTCCAGGCCAGACTGGGCTACACAGCAAGCATCTGAACAGAAATTAAATAAAAAAATAAGCTAAAATAAAGTAAAATATTCAAGAATTTAAAAATGGTCCTTTTTTTTTTTTCAGTACTGGGAGTTGAACCCAGGGCCTCTCACTTGCATGCTTTGCAAGTGCTGTACAATTGAGCTGCACCACCAGCCCTTTTTTATTTATTTATTTATTTTTATTTTTATTTTTATTTTTACTTTTTGAGACAGGGTTTCACTAAATTACACAGACTCCATCCGGTCTCGAACTTAGGATCCTCCTGCCTCTGCTTTGCCAGTTGCTGGGATTATTGTTCCTGTTGTTAGGTGCCGTCGAGTCGATATCCAACTCATAGCGACCCTCAGGGTTTTCAATGGCTGACTGTTTCGGGATTGCCTTGGGAGTGGATTGTCAGGCCCTTCTCCCATTTTTGTGGTGCTGGGAATTGAACTCGGGACCTCAGAGACTGCAGAGCAGCGCTCTACCAACTGAGCTAAATCCCAGCCCTGCTGAGATTATAGGCGTGTGCCATTGTGCCCAGCATGTATTATTATTTTAACAAGAAGTTAAACATACTTATGTTCTATAGTCAGATAAGCCAAACACCTAAAATATTTCCTACTATGTATATAAAGAACAAAGTATCATCCAGATCTTTTCACTGGACCCAAACAGGCAAGGAAGATGTCATTCAGGGCTATTGCAATGGGGATCAAGTCTTATTGCAACCCGAGAAAGAAATAGAACTTAACTACTTCACTCAACACTGAGTGGAACTAACCTACTACCTTTCTTCAAAGGTAAATTACAGCTGTCTGAAGTGATCTCATCTATTTGTTTGCTTATTGATGGCTTATATTTCCCATTGAAAGATGCTTCCCTGAGGGCAGGAAACTTGTCCATCTTGTTCACCATCGTATTTTGAGATCTGTACTTTTGTGCCTAGGACAAGTTCCACAAATATTTCTTCAGGAAGATGAACAGTTGTTTACTGAGCACTTCCTACATGACTGGATGCAAGACGACCTGGTGACGAAGCAGTCTATGGCTGCAAAGGACAGAACATGCAAAAGGGGTGATTGTGCCCTTTCCAGTGCTAGCATTCAACAGATCACCAGTGAGCATTTGTGAAGTTAGTGAATGCTGAGTAAATCACAAATAACTCAGATTCATTTAATTTACATTTGGCTTCCTAAATAGGCTTTTGTAGGTTTAATATTCATAGTATTTGAATGTATTATATGCCACATTATTTCAGAAATTGCATATTTGATTTGACCACTGTTGCTAATAAAAATGACCTTTTTACAAAATGGTTTGCATATAGCATGCTCATAGGACTCATTTACTTTGTGAGGCAATTAATCCAGCATACTACCAAAAATTATACATTATATATATTAATAAAAGTAATTTAGATGCTTCAGATACACTGGAGAGCTTTTGTGGATTGAACAAAATATGGTTTCTCATCTATACATAGTCAAATGGCTTCTTAATAACACAATTATCTTTGGCTGATTGATTCTGGGAATTTTGCTAGGTTTTTTTTCTCTCTCAACTGTACTGTGATATTTTACATCTCATATTTAATTTTTAAGGAACAAAGTGCTTCTCACATTTTGTCTTCTGGTAATGCTGGCTATGAACTGTGCATGGCTAATCTTAGATTCCTAGAATTGATAGAAAATTAGCAAGGCCTAATAAACTCTGTGCATGACCTGCTGCTGGATCTGCATATTTAAAGAAAAATAAATATCATAATCAGTTTCCCTAATAGAAGTTTCTATAAAGTATTCACATGAAATCGGGAGTTCACTAATGATATTGTGGATAATATCAGTTACCATTTGGCATAAAGCCTGCCTTTTGAAAGTTCCACTTGTCTTTGGAATGGCAATTGCTTGAGTTTGCTACCTCTCATGCCTCCACTGCTTCCTGTTTCTGAGTGGAGAGAGACAATTGCACCTAAATATACAATCCTGGTTAGTTAAGGTTTTGGATCCTTCCTCTGGAAGTAGATTCTAGGAGGTTAAAAGTAATCCTGCCAGATATATTACAAAACCCTATGCAGTACTATAAGCTATTTATTTAGACTAACATGTCTGACCACATTGGAACAGTCCCAAATACCAATCTTCTGGTAACTATAAGAGAATTCCTATAAGAATACATCAATAACCCTCCAAAATTTGGAAATGGAATGTGAAATAACCCAATCATGTAAAAATTATGAGTGTTATCATAGAGTTGCAGCATTTTTCAATTAGTTTTTGCTAAAACAACAGCATATGAATAAAGATAGTGAGAATTATATTGTATATAACCGACCATACAAAAAACAGAGAAAATTGGGTATCATCCTGGGACAGTCTTTTCCTAATCTATTTTCTCTCTACCCAGGGAACAAATCTTGAGCACTCTTGTTTGAGGAGAAAGTTGAGTCAAAGATGGGACCCAGCCACCCATCGCAATGTAGGAGAGTTTTCTTTACCTTAGTACCCTATTGCAGTTTTATTGTGCAGCTATGGGGACTTTACCTGCAGCTGTACCACAGTGGCATCAGATCCCGTCAGATCTCAGGAGCTAGGCAGGGTCAGGCCTGGTTAGTACTTGGATGGGAGACCACCAGGAAACACCAGGTGCTGTAGGTTTGGGAGAAGGACCTGGCAGTCCACTCCCAAAAGGCAATCTGTAATTGAAAATCCCATGAATAGCAGAGAAGCACTAATAATACTGTTTTGCCTGTTGTATGTAGGGTCACTATGAGTCGGACACTGACTTGGTGGCACCTAACAACAGCAACAACATGAGGAATTCCTCAGTGCTCACATATTTTACTTGGTAGAAAAGCCTCTTGAGACATACAAGTTCCATTTGTTCTGTGAGTGCTTCTCTGCCTTATCTATCCTCATGTCCAAATCAATGTTAACGTGATCATCTCCATCTTTATCCCTCTTGCTGATTCACTGACCAGGAAGCTTATGAATGTGCTAACAGTAAAGAAAATGAAGCCATGGCACATTCTAGCATTTCCCATACCATTTCCTCTTGACATGGTAAAGAAAAGTGTACTAGATGATGTCAAACAGGCATGTAAAACTTTATTCAAGGATATTACAACAGAGGGTCAGGACTATTTCAAGGAGAGAGAGAGAGAGACTGAACTCAACTCTGCTGAAGCAAAAGGCAGGGGCTGTGGTAAGCACTGAGGTGAGTTGGTAGAAAAGTATTGGAAGACATAATTGAGGAAATTGGTGTAATAACTTCTCTAGTCACTGTAACAATCTACTTGAGATAATTGACTTATCAAGAGAAAAGATTAATTTTGGCTCATCGTATTGAGGTTCCAGCCTACAGCGTTAGCCCTATGGCATCCGATACCATCAGATCTCGGAAGCTAAGCAGGGTTGGGCCTGATTAGTACCTGGATGGGAGACCACCTGGGAACACCAGAAGCTGTAGGCTTGGGAGAAGGACCTGGCAACCCCCTCCCAAAAATCAATCTGCCATTGAAAACCCTATGAACAGCAGAGAAGCACTGACAATAGTGTTTTCCCTGTTGTACATAGGGTCGCTATGAGTTGGATACCGACTCGACGGCACCTAACAACAACAATATTGAGGTTCCAGTCGTTGACTGGTAGACCCATTGCTTTCAGGCCTCTGATGAGGGTACCAGATGGCAATGGTGAAGAGTGTACAGTGGAGCAAACATCCAACCTCATTACCAGGAAGAGAAAATGGCCAGGGACCCAGGATCCTCTGAAAGGACACCGCCTCAGCAACCGAAGGGCCTCCCATTAAGCCTTACTTCCTAAACATTCCACCACTTCCCAAGAGCACCACTCTGGGGACCAAGCCTTTAACACACAGGCTTTCAGCAGTCTTTCAAGGTCCAAACCATACCAGTTGGTCAGTGATTATGCCACCTGTGTTTGCTAACTGCCACTTATCAAAGTTATGCTCCTGTCCTCCCACACAGACTGGGGGATTGGAGCACTTTCTTTTTTGATGATTTCATTTCAAAAGAATGGCTTCTAGGTCCTAAAGGAAGACATTTCTGGGTTATAGAATTTACAATTACAACTTAATGCTAAAATAAGTGCTCTAAGAAAAGGGAGGTTAGGGCTTGCTGAGGGAAATTTGGTCAGCTGGTTGTTAGATAATCTGTGTTGTTGTCAGCTGCTGTCGAGTTGGGTCCAACTCATAGTGACCCTATGTACAACAGAACAAAACACTACCCAACTCTGTTCCATTCCCAACACTATTGTCAGTACTTCTCTGCTGTTCATAGGGTTTTCAATGGCTAATTGTTTCAGACGTGGGCTGCCAGATTCTTCTCCTAAGCCTACAGCACTCAGTATTCCCAGATGGTCTCCCATAGAAATACTAACCAGGCCTGACCATGCTTAGCTTCTGAGATCAGATGGGGTTGGATGCCAGGGTGGTATGGCTGTAGACAGATAATTTACAAGCTCCATTTGCTTTTTTAGCTAAATAAAATAAAGATTTAGTGTGTTAATAGGTAGTTACTGGAAGATTCACAAAAGTAAGCTTTTCACAAATAAAGTAGAAAACATCTCATGGTCCTAATAAAATCTGGTATGACTCTCAGCTTTCAGTGGGTGAGAATATGTCTAATTCACATTGAGTCAATCCCAATTTATACACCCAGAGTAAGATGGTAGATCAATAGCTTTGTTTTAATAAAAATTCTATACAAGTTTTGCCTAGTAGGTTGCCTGCAGGGTCAGAGGCCCACTAGAATACTGGCATTTAGAGGATGTATTAATCAGCCATCATCACTGTAGCAGAAAACAAACCTAAACAAACTTAAAGCGGAAGAGGTATTTGTTGAGAGCTCACAGTTAGGGGTTCAGCCTATAATGGCAGCAAGGCATGGGGATGGCAGAAGCAGCTGGCTCTTTGGTAGATAACCTCGTAGCATAGTGGGGCAGGAGGCAGAGTGCAACCAGACCTATGGGTCCAGGTAAAAACCTCCAAGGGCTCACCCCCAGTGACCACTTCTACTAAGATGAGTCCTGCTTCCCAAAGTTCTATGACCTCCAGAAACAGAGCCACCAGCTGGGGACTGAATTTTAAAGCAAATGACTTTTGGGGAGCATTTCATATTCAAACCACTACAGTTGGTGTCTGGAAGCTCTTTAGAAAGAAGTGAGAAAAAGGGCAGATGATTTTTAAAAATGGTAATCAATTGTTGTTCTTAGGTGTTGTCGAGTTGGGTCTGGCTTATAGTGGCCCTTGTAGGGTTTTCAATGGCTGATTGTTTTGAGAGTGGACTGCCACATCCTCCCATTTTTGGGTTCTGGATATCAAACTCAGGGCCTCAGAGAGTGCAGAGTCACACTTTATCAACTGAGTTATACCCCAGCCCAATCAATTGATAGGTGGGGGAAAGACTTCAAGGATCCAGTGGGAGAAAAGACAAGTCAGTGAAGAGCCTGAGTGATTGCCATGGGACTAGGAAGCTACAATGATCTAAGCAAGTGCTATTACCCTGTGTCCTGGACCAGTGCTGGAGGGTATAACAGCAGAGTGAGCTGCAGTCAAAACTGGCAGGATTGTATCCTTACACTAGCTGCAGTCAGACTCTACAGAACTCAGTCTCTTTTTGTGAAAGATATCACCATTTTTATTCCCACTTTACAGATTTTAAGAAGTTAGAGTCCACACCCAGGTTCAGCCACACCTAGAACTGTACACTGCTACATTTTTTTTTATTAAAAAGACCTTGGTTATTATTGTATAAAAAATTTCAGAAGTCTGGAACAATTGGAAGTAGCTTACCACATGATGTGGCCAAAATGCACAGAGCTAACTGTCAAAAAAATTTAGCAAAGCTTTTCTCCTATCGACTTTTAATGGAAGAATCTATAGTAAACTTAGGCAACATTTTTTAAATAGATGACGTAGAGGCTTATTTTTGGTGATTCTGAAATTCTCTCAGAATATCCTGAGAGGGACACTGGATGAATGTCATCAAGCAGTACAGAGGCAAAGCAGAGCTCTAGGAAACTTAGATATGTAAAAATGTAAATCCCAGTAACTAGAACCACTGAGCTAGAGCAAGGAAACTAAGGTTTTATCTCAGTTATAAGAGGCAGTGTCGAAGCCCAGGAGATCATGCTTTCTAGTCATTAAGGATTTATTAACATTAAGTATGACTGAAAAACAAACTCAAGGCACCTCAATAAGTTTACTGTCATAAACCTGGAAGAACCAGACCTTTTCCCAGAGTGCTCAGGTGATTGGTGTGCCCTGAGCTTTTCTTGGTGGTTTTCATACTCTGGGTACAACTTTATTTAGAAAGCTTTTGGATATATAATTTTGTTAACATCCTTGTAAAACCAAATGCAAATGCTATGGTTTTAATATGGATTATCTCCACCAAAACTCATATTGAGGCTTGATTCCCAGTATAAAGGGATTGAGAGGTGGTGGGGCCTTTGAGAGGTGAGAGGGTCATGGAAGCACTGTCCTCATGAATGGATTAATGTCCTCCTGCAGAGACAGGGTGAGCTATCTCAAGACTGGGTTAGTCCATGTGGGCATGGATAAGTGAGGGGTTTTAAAGAAAACCTGATGCCAGGCTCTGTGGAGCACACCAGTGAGGGCAGCAACTCAGGAAACTAAGGCAGGAGGATTGCAAGTTTGAGGCTACAGGCAGCCTGCACAACTTAGTAAGGCCCTGTCTTGAAATAAAATAAAAAATAAAAAGGGTCTGAGGGTGCAGCTCAGTGGTAGAGAACTTGCCTAGCATGCGCCAGGCCCTGGGGTAAACCCTCCAGTCCTGAAAAGAAAAAGAAAAAGAAAAAGAAAAGAAAAGAAAAAGAAAAAGAAAAGAGTGCTTGACAGCTTCAGTTGTTCTGTTCTAACAACAGAAAAAAAGACTAAGTATACTTAAAAACATAATTCATTTCAAATCATGAGTTTCCTTTAGTCATTTATTTCCTACTCTTTAACTTTGAGGATGTGAAGAAAATGTATTATAGTCATGTTTTTAGAAGGAAGAAATTGGAATATCTGTGAACAACCCCACTACTATAGATTTTATAATCATGTTTAAGTGGGCAAGATAACATCACAGGCTTAAATTCTAGGGCTCTAATCCACCTGGAAGATTTATTGTATTAAGGAAAAGTTCTTC
The DNA here is from genome assembly GCA_007922755.1 of Pedetes capensis. Classification (NCBI taxonomy): domain Eukaryota; kingdom Metazoa; phylum Chordata; class Mammalia; order Rodentia; family Pedetidae; genus Pedetes; species Pedetes capensis. Next base: position 32,382 of record VMDO01011898.1, on the reverse strand, counting down.
CTGTTGCTGCATTTTAATAAAATTAATCTTTATACTTTGTATTTGGGCTCATGTATATGATCTCATATTTTAGATGCTGACAGAAGATGAAAATTTTAGTGGACAATAAATTATCTTTACTTCGATGTTATCCTCATATAAGGGGACCATTACCAAGCAGAAATACAATAATGGAAGAGTTGCGCTGCTGAAGAATTTTTTAAAAATAAGTAAAGGTAAAGAGTGTACCTAGACTAAAAATTCCAAATTTAACTCTTTCCCCTTTAGACGTACCTTTTTTTTTTTTTTCATTTTCAAGAAATCAAGTGTTTGAGTGCTTCCTACTAAATTGAAGCTTTTTTGTCCGACAGTCCACTCAATGATGTGGGAAGACACTCTAAAATACATCAATCATCCAGAAGAATTTTAGAAATGTTATTTTCTTCTCCAATTTCTACTTCCTTATATAACAAATAAAATTCAGTTACATACTAAAGTATGAAGATGTTATACAGGGATGAACTTTTACCTAACTTAAAAAGTCAGGTAATAACCTTGCTTCTTCAACACCAAAATTTTAACACATTTCATTTGAAAATATATAGCATATAGAGAACTTGACTCTTCCCCAACAGATTATGTTCTCATGATGAACTGGGCTGTCCTTTCTTAAGAAAATACAAACAAACAAAAAACCCCACCAAGAACATTCTAGTATTTTTGTTCTGCCCAATGATTTTGTCCTAAAATCTCTTTGCTTCATTGGCTGTCTGGATTACAAGTAATATTATCATCAATAGAAGTGCCAGAGGATTGGTCTTCTTAAACACGTATTGCATAAGTGAAGCTCATTAGAGTTATATTGCAAAGAAAGTATAAATCAAATGTGCATGGTTTATTCCTAACCTCAGTTATCTGGAGATGTTTTTCTTCTCAAATGCTGGTGGGCTGTATTGGAAGAACATAAAGGAATATAGACACGTGAATTCCCATGTCTACATTTGCTAGATGCTACAAGTTCCTTATTTCTATTCCCCTGGTTCCATTAATTCTTCTCTTTCTCTCTAAAATCAGAGTTGCATCATATGCAAAAGCATTCCCAGAAAAATAAAACAGAAAGCATAGGCCAAAGCAGACCAAAGAAACCTTTCAAGTGAACACCAAAAGCCTTCCAGACTTAAATTCCACTATCTCCAGCCAAGTAACAGCCACATAGAGCTGCCAAAGAACAATTAGTACCCACTGCCTCATAGACTATGATTATGGTGCTGCAGATGAATATACCATGGACAGCTTAAAGTACCAACAGATCTGTCCTAGAGGAAGTGCTACCAGAGTGCTCCTCAGAAGCAAGGATGTCTAGACTGTATCTTATGTATTTTGGACATGTTCTCAGGAGGGACCAATCCCTGAAGAAGGATATGTTTGGGAAAGTAGTGGGTCAATGAAATAAAAGGGAGATCTTCAACTATGTGGATTGACACAGTGTCAGCAACAATGGACTTAAACACACAAAAAAGAACCTGTACATGGCACAGTGTTGGGTAGTGTTTCCTTCTCTTGTACATAGGGTTGCTATTAGTCAGACCCAATTGGACAGCACCTACCAACAACAACAAGTCTAATACACTTTCTCATGTTTCAGTCTTGCCTTCTTTCCTTCAGAGAATTCCTTGAGCATGCACAGAAATATCTTTTGCCACTAAAATAGTCAGGTAAAAGTGTTGTTGTTGTTGTTGTTGTTAGGTGCCGTCGAGTCGAGTCCGACTCATAGTGACCCTATGTACAGCAGATCGAAACGCTTGCCGATTCTGTGCCAGGCAAAGGATCTTATTTATGTTTAACCCCATTGTTGCAGACACTGTGTCAATCCATCTGGTGAAGGGTTTTCCTCTTTTGCGTTGACCTGGTAAAAGTGTAGTAAGTGCAAAAGTTAAAGTATTTTATTCATATTTCTCCCATTCCACCCGCCATCTCTTCTATTAGTTTTCTAGATCTTTCACAACAAAGTACTGACACAACAAAGTGTGGCTCAAATAACAAAATTTATTTTCTCACACTTCTGGAGGCTAGAACTTGATGACCAGGGTGTCATTGCACTCTGTGGACTGCCCTTAGCCTGCAGATAGTGCTTTCTGGCTGTGTCCTTCTACTGTTGTCATTTGATCTGTTTTCTGTGTTCTAATCTCCTCTTATTGTAAAGACACCAGTTGGATTAGGGCCTACACATCTGGCTTCATTTTACTTTCTTTACGTCTTTGAAGGTCCCATTCCAGGTTGCAGACCTCGGAAACTTCAACAAATGAACTTGGGGGTAGAGGACATAAGTCAGTCTACAATACCCTGCCTTAATTTCCTAGGGCTTTTATAACAAATTACCACCAATAAGTGGCTTAAAGTAACATACACTCACTCTCTCACTGTTCTGGAAGGCTCACATCTGAAAGGAAGGTGTTGGCAGTGCCATGCTCCATCTGAGATTTCTCGCATGCTTCTTTCTAGCTTTTAGTGGCCCCTACAATCCACTAAATTCTTTGGTTTGCATCTGTATCCACCAGTCTCTGGTTTTTCTCCACATGGTCTTCTTTCCTGTGGGTCTCCATGTGGTTCTCTTAAGGATATTAGTAGTTGGATTTAGACCCCCATTAATCCAACATGACCAGTTGTAACTACAGAGTCTCTAATTATACATAAGGACACATTCTGAAGTCCCAGGAGAACATGGACTTTTGCAGACACATTATTCAACTCAGGACACCCCAGTATAAGTTCAACTTTCATTTTTATCTTCAACCCCATTTAGGTAATCTCTCATGACTAGTTTTTGTATTTTTTCCTCATTGTAGAAACAAGAAGATTGCCTACGAACAGAAGAAAGATGATTGCTTAAGACCACAGGAACCCAGCTTCTCAGACTTCTCCTTGCTCAGAAAAAATACCTGACAGAGCAACTTAGAAGGAGGAAAGATTTATTTTGGTTCATGGTTTCAGAGGTTTCAGTCCATGGTGGGTCAGCTCTATAACTTCCGGGCCATGGTGAGTTGGAGAATCCTGGTGGGGTGGATGTGGAGGACTAGAGTTGCTCACTACATGGGAGCCAAGACACAGAGAAAGAGATAGGGGTCTGAGGCAAGATACAGCCCCCAAAGTCCCACTTCCTATAGCTAGGCCCCACCTCCTGACATTTTCAGAACCTCCCAAAATAGTGTCACCAAACCTTTAAAATAGGGTCCTTTGGGAAGACATTTCATATCCTATAATACCCAGAAACTAATTTCTTGGTTTAATCCTTGGCTCTAAGTATCCAACTTGTTTTGAGGGCAAACATTGACCTGGTACACAAAAATTCCTTTTCATTCCTTCTCCATTGTTTCCCATTTACGGCATGCCAGTGTCAGCTTCTTAACCTTGTTTCTGTCTCCACTATATGTGAAGATGTGCTGCTTTATTTCCATAAAGGTTTTGTTGTTGCTGTTAGGTGCCCTCAAGTCATTTCCAACTCACAGTGACCTTCATAGGGTTTCCAATGGCTGATTGTTTCAGGATTGCCTTGGGAGTAGATTGCCACATCCTTCTCCCATGTTTTCAGTGCTGAGAATCAAACCCAGGATATCAGAGACTGCTCAGTGGTGCTCTACCAACTTAGCTAAATCCCAGGCCATAAAGGTTTTAGGCTCAGGGAAGACTGAGCCGCAGTGGACCATGTTTTCCAACCACAGTTTTCTACATCTTCAAAATTAATGTAATAGTATTTAGCCCTTAAGGTTGTTGCAAGATAGTAATTACTTGGTGTAGCATATTCATTTAAGTCATGAGACACTATTGGTGCTGTAGCATCTTCTGTCCTGCAGGTCTTTTGGGCCCCCTGAGCTATACTCCGTGTTCTCTCAGACAACCTTCAATGACTCCCAGGGGTTGCATAAATATCCCAGCACACTAGCTACTAAAGTGGGAAATGCTGTATGTGCTCTACCTCAGCTCCCAGAATTCCCTCATGGGATTAAGTGCCTCACTTCCTCCCCCCCCCCCCACTAACTTGATAAGGCATCCTGCTCTGGTTTGCTTTCCTTTCCTATCTCACTTCCCCATTCTTCTTGTGGGATTGCCAGGGATTACCTCCTAAAAAAAAAAAAAAAAAAACTACTTACATTTCAATTCTTTTCTCAAAATCTGCTTGGAAGAAAACAAACTAAGACAAATAGTAACTATTATATATCATCACTAAGAATTAGATTGAGAGTTTTCAAAATGTTTTAAGGTCATCTGTGTCCAGTTTTTAGGTGAGGTTTTTATCTCTGAGAACCCATCTTCAATGGTGTCTTTTGCAACAATCTCTGTACCATTTCTCCGCTCATTCGGTGTACATTTTTGCTGTCCTGCTCAAGTCTTTTTCATTCAAAAAATTCATAGTGTTCTGCCTCCTCTAACATCATGCAATTTTGGAAGCAACTGTGCAGATGACTCAAGAGCTTAAAGCAAGCCAGCCAAGCATCATGTATCCTTTGAAGGAATCTTTATTGAGCACTTCCTTTTTCTCAGCCATTCTTTCTGAACTATTTTCCCGGTTCATTCTTAAGTGATATTCCATCTTCCATTTGCACCTATAATCCTATTTTAGACTGTTTTCCTTTTAGATTTGATGTCTTTTCACTCAATAATTTGATAAATATGTATTGAGTGCCTACTGTTCATTAGACGTGTACCAGACTTACAGAGGTAGACAAGATCAAGTCTCTGTCCTCCCTCTAAAGTTCCTTTGCTTTACCCTCTCCATGAAGCTTCTTATTAACAAATAACTAAAACAAATGAGCTACTTTACATAGATGAAAGGGATCTATTCAAAGGCATCTAGTTGCTCAAAGAATTCTTGAGAAAGCCAAAGGATCAAGCTTGCAAAGGTGTCCAGACAGGAACAAAACCCCAAAGTCCCATGGTAGAAATGATTTCTCAGAAGCCAGGCACCCTGGTGTGCATCTGTAATGTCAGGGGCCTGGGGGGCTGGGGCAGGAGGATCGTGAGTTCAGACTGGAGGCAGCCTGTGGAACTTAGAGAGATATTAAAAATGGGTGTGAAGTACAGCTTAGTGGCAGAGTGCTTGCCTAGCATGTGTGAGCCCCCTCTGTTCAACGTCCCAGTACTGCAAAAAGAAAGAGAAAGAAAGAAGTTAAATAATTTCTCAGGAGAAAATTATCCTTATCATTGCTACTAGAGCTTCTGCACTTTTGGACTGCGATGCTGGAAGCAGCTACTGCCTTAACTGCCTCTCCCTAGAATGGATGCCTACTCTTTGTGGCAGGTGCCTTCTGAAAGTTCCCTCAAGGGATCCCCACCCCCTGTTTTCTCTAGAATTAACCCTCTGCTTAGTATCAGCCAACCCTATGGAACTGCTCCTAATGCATAGAATAGGCTAAAAGGGATGAGATGTTACTTCTGTGGGGTGGAGGGGGACACTATTAAAGATGCGTCTTCTACTTGGATTGTGTCTGTCTGGTTCCTCTTGTTTGCTTGGGTGAACCAAATTGTCCCGTTGTGAGCTGCCCTGTGCAAAAGCCCAGGAGGCAAGGAACTGAGAGCAGATGCAGCAAATAGCCAGGGAGGATGAAGGGCCAAGGTCTGACAGCCCCCCGGGGACTGGATCCTGGTGACAACTCTGTGAGGTAGCATGGTGATGGCTCCTTGCTGTTTGGGCCTTGAGATGACCGGAACCTGGCTTACATCCTGCTTGCAGCCTGAGGGACACCAAAGCAGAGAATTTGGCTAAGCTGTCCCCAAGTCATAACCCACAGAAACTCAGGCACCGAATGGTGTTTTAAGCCACTCCATCCTGGTATAACTTGTGATGCGGCAGTAGATAACTATGGCCATTCATAGGTAATTATCTTGCTAGTTGCTGATTCACAATCTAATAAGAAAGCCTCTGACTTGTTTGGCTTAGATCATATTCTTATACTCCAGCTACAAGGAGGAAAGGAGGGTAAGCGACCAGCTTTTCATCTTTCGTGGTTGGAAGTGGATTCTTCCTCACAACAAAACACGTAGGGGGAGTTTCCCCAAATATGGAAGGACAGTCATAGTTTGCTTCCTTACAGACAAGTTTGCATTTTCCTCTGCGTTTGTTAATGTGTAGGTAACTCTCAACTCTCCTGAGTTAGGTGGGGCCTGGGCAGGAGCTGGAGCTGTACATCATTCCAATGCTTATTGATTTCAAGAGCATGATTCTATGCTGAACCATGAGTGGAGAGAATTTATTCCCTGTGTCTATTTCCCTTAATCCACAGTGAGGAGCTAGTTGAGACAAGATCTGGGAAGCTCTGCAGTCCCAATAGACTTTGCGCTTTCCCATGGAACACTTTCAAAAGGGCATCACCACCGTAAAGATGTTAGAAATCCAACAGAAAGCACTGAAGGCATGAGGTACCTAATCTTACCTAGTAGAAAAGGTACAGACCTCCAAGCAGAGGAAGATAAGCAAAGGTACCCTACTGCTGTGAATGTTTCCAGGGGAGGCTGGCAGAAACAACCTGTGTCTCATGACCCAGGCTTGGTGTAGAATCAACAGGCTGTAGTAAAAAAAAAAAAAAAATGCATCAACAGAGAACAGCAGAGTCTCTGTGAGCAGAGAAAACAATTAAGTAGATCTTCAGTGCCCGTCCTGCGCATGTCATTCTCATGAGCACTGGAAAAGTTACATTGTTGTTAGGTGCCATGGAATCGATGTCCAACTCAAAGTGACCCTTTGTACCACAGACAACAGATGAAACACTATTGTAGTGCTTCTCTGTTATTCCTAGGGTTTTCAATGGCTGATTGTTTTGGGGGAGTGGGTTGCCAGGTGTTTCTCCGAAGCCTATAAGCACCTGATGTTTCCAGGCGGTCTCCCATCCAAGTACTAACCAGGTCTGACCCTACTTAGCTTCTGAGATCCGAAGTGATCGGTTGCCACGGTAGCACAGCTGTAGGCAGAAAGGTTATAAGGATGACTAAATCACACTCTGCTTTCAAGAAGTGCTCAGTGCTATGTGGTGGGAAAAGGGAGGGACCAAGGATAAGGTTGAGGAATGTGAAGAGATTGTAAGATTGTGAGAGTATACAGAGAGAAGGACATTTGGTATACTGCTTATCATTATTATATGGGGTAGAATATTAGAAGGGTAGTAGTTTTTCCTTTATCAAGTCGCTTGCTAAATTGATGTGATCAAAGGATTTGCACTGCTGAGGGCTCTACTGTCCAAAAGTTTGCATTGTCTGATTTTATTTTGAGAGGAGGATGAAGTGTGAGCCAGGCAAACGGTGGTAGTCCCCCAGAAAATGATATCGGAAGATGATTTCATGCTTCAGGTACCTAGACAAAAGGGTCGTGTGAAATTCATGCATAACAGGAATTCTCTGTTGTATTTCATTTTCATTCAATGATCATGCTACCCTTTTAACTGATCCTATTGCTTCTCTCTGCCCTTGAACAACCATAATTAATTAATTAATAACTTTTTCAATGCATTTTCCATTAGTACACATTAAGTATGTAAAATGCTATCTTTTTTTTTTTCCCAACCAAAGTCTATACAATTCTTGCTGGCAAATTTTAATATACCAGTGATAGCAAAAACAATTCAAAGGAATGAATGGAGCCACAAATTGCACAGTGCCTTGGGGAAAAATGATGACTGATAGAAAAAAATTATTATTAACCAATATATAATTTAAGAGTGGTTTGTGTGCAATTTCCCTCATTATCTTTGCAGGAAAGATTGTAGTATGCCTATAATTAGTGATATTAGTGTGATATGATTTTCAAAACCATAGGTATATTATGTTTGTACAGAAATAAAGTTAGGTAATTTTAGTAAGGAACTTGAGCAATTATAGAATTCAGTATGTTAAGATTTCATAAAATAAGTAATCATGAAGAGAAATACTTTTTAAGTGGCAAGCTGTCATCTTCTTATTGAAGACTATAATAATAGTGAAGAAAAATTATTTTGAGGACTTTTCAAATTCTATCAGGTCCTGTTTTCAAACAGATGGATCACAAATCGGCTGTGAGTTCTCAGTGGTACCGCTTTAACTTGGCATTATTGTTTGTGATCCTATTTCTTAGGTCCGTCTGTTAGGATGTAGTTTCTATTATATATATATATATATACATATATATATACACATATATATATACATATACATGCACTTATATAATATATACACTTATATAATATATTGTTAGTTGTTGTTAGGTGCTGTCAAGTCATGTCCGACTCACAGTGACTCTCATAGGGTTTTCAATGGCTGTTTTGGGATTGCCTTGGGAGTAGATTGTCAGGTCCTTCTCCCATTTTTGCGGTGCAGGGAATTGAACTCAGGACCTCAGAGACTGCAGCACAGCACTCTACCAACTGAGCTAAATCCCAGCCCACATATAATATATACACTTATGTAATATATATACACTTAAAATTTGCAACTGTTCATTTGTATGTACTCTCCAAAACATGGATTTTCTATGTACCAAATTGACCACCTCAAATAGTTGAACCTGTTTATTTTTTGTTGTGTTAATCTCTGTATTTTGTCAGGACTGCCTGATACTTAAAGGGCACCATACAGGCTACACTGCCAAATACTGTGGGTGTTGATTTAAGTCATAGCAAGGAGGTAGATAATAAGCTCCCCAAAGGGAGGAATTCTATCTTATTTATCTAAAAGTATTTGATCTATAATTCAAGAAACATCTGTAGATAATTGTTTTCTTCAGTAGATTCTGGGCTCATCTCATAGATGAATAGTATAACAGGGGACATTTTCCTTCTGGGTATTATGTCTGTTTGTACTATTCTGAAGAATCCTTGAAACAAAATCATCCCCAAAGTGAGCCATGTGGTGGCATGGGCATTTTTTAAGACTTCGGTTATGTATCCATAGTACCTATTACAATGTCTGCTGACAATAGATGATTCATGGAAACTTTCACTCATGATATTGAACAGAAAAATCATTCTTCATGTAAGGGAGGAAAATTATTATTAGGAAGAGAATGTATGGCAAAGGAGAGTAAAAAATGAACTTGAACCATTGAACTTAACTGTGACCTCAGATTTTTTCTGTAACACACCACTGCAGTGAATTTTATAATTAAAATAAGTAACCTTCAACAGATTTATTTATGACAACCATCATTCTTCAAATATTCACATTACTCTTTGACTTAAACTCGGTAATTGTGTTGTTAATGAGAAATGCCCATAATGCCAAGGGGAAGGTTAGAGAAACCCCATCCCCACTTTAATAGTTCCCAGAATCCCTTGGGTGGTTACTGCTGACATTAAATTTTTCTAGGCATGCCACTTGCACACATGATTGAGCTCTGCTTCAGACATTTTTTTGAAAAGAAATAAAAAAGTAATCTCATCGGAATCCCTGTCAATTTTTGTAGAGGTCAAAGTATCACATTTAATAGAAGTCTGTATGTGTCCAGAACTCTCATTTTAAAGAGAAAAATGATTTTTCAGTACAATAAATAATGTCAGCATCAAAATTGATGACCAGGCTAAGAAAATAACATCAAATAATCATTTGCCAACCATCTCACAGCGTTATGTTACCTCGTTAATAATTAGCACTAGATCGTATTTTTATGCCTGCAGCTATAGCCCCGTGGCATCCGATCCCGTCAGATCTCAGAAGCTAAGCAGGGTCGGGCCTGGTTAGTACCTGGATGGGAGACCGCCTGGGAACACTAGATGCTGTAGGCTGGGAGAAGGACCTGGCAACCCCCTCCCAAAAGTCAATCTGCCATTGAAAACCCTATGAACAGCAGAGAAGCACTGACAATAGTGTTTTCCCTGTTGTACAGAGGGTCGCTATGAGTCGGATACCGACTCAACGGCACACAACAACAACAACAACAACAACAACAACATCAGAAGTACCATACTTCCCCTTTGCCATGATTCTACCCTTGCTTTAAAATTATTTTTCTATATCGTCTTCCCCCAAACACTTTGATCTACTCACTCTCTTTCACTCTGGACACTGTCTCTCTTCATTCAACTCTCCTTACATGTGATTTGTATCTCCATTATGGCCCTGCCTTATTCCACTATGAGATGTTATATTTTAGCTTGTTGTTATATTTCTATTTACCAACTTGCTCTTAAATCGTATATGGCTTATGTCCCTTATTCACCTTCAGAAACACCTAACGTGATAGATTTTCAATAAATAAGTTTAATTGGTCATCTCCCACTTCTTGCATATAAATTATTATTATAAAATTATCTGTATCCAGAGCAAGAGAAAGTGTACTGAATCTGTAGTCCTATTAGTCCTCAGTTGACCTTGGGAGTGCTACAAAAATGAAAGTGAACCAATTCCGGTCTTAATTTGTATTTTTCAATTGAAAGAGAACAATTTTTATGTGAAGCTAAAAGGAATAATCATATATTATTGAGTACTTATAGTAAAGAGACAATTGCAATAAAGGCAAAACTCAAGATCTCTACAAACTTTTTGAGCATTACCTGTGTGAATTAATCATAAAACTAAGAATTTTTATAATCATTCTCTATCGTATATTTGTTCTTGCTTATGGACCTTGGTGTATGTTTTACTTGTTATTAGGTGCCATCAGTTTATTTATTTATGTTTTCAATTCTGCACAGTCTGGGAAAATCCCTAGTGAAATATTTTATTTATTAACTTCAATTACTACATATTTTGTTTTTACAAGAAAGGTTTTCTCTGATTTTTCTTTTAAAGTCAGCTCTTTAGATATGTAAACTTTTTTATGGCCAAAACTATGATAATTTTTTAATTCCAAAAATTTTATTTTGTTAAACTAATATTAAATGTATACAGTTTCAGGCTTCAGTTAACTAACTTTAAATAAAACTTTGCCAATTTCTTAGATGTTCTTTTAGTAAAAACTAAGTTCCAGAGAAGAAAGCAAACAAATAAACAGGCAAACCAACCAATAAACAAACAAACTAGCAACAACTCACAGGGCCACATTTTGGGTCATATTTTGATCCTAGTGAAAGAATCTTATTTACCCAATTCTTTAGAATATCACAATAATTTATAATGTGGCTATTTACTTGGGTTATTTAATAATGATCTGATTATCCTTATTCAATCTTCTTTTTTCCTCATAAAACTATAGATTATGCTCACTTTGAAACCGTATTATTTGGTTCAAATGCACATTACTGTTTAGAGATCTGCAGTCTATTTTTTAAATTAAACTTTTAGAGATTCTTACTAATTAAAGGATATTATTAGAATTAGCATTTAGCCTGTTGAAAAATGAGGGCTGTGGACCAGTAGGGGGAAAAACATTATTTAACTGCATCTCCAGTTCTTTAAATAAAACTGTTTAGAATTTTTTTTTCAAATTTAATTAATTTTCAAGGGACCTAACCAGGCTTCATAATATACTTTTTTCTGAAAACAGATATAGCACATTTAAGCCCAATCCTTAGTTTCCTTTTTATGTACCACCTATATTTTTAAATGGGTGGAATATGCTACTTACATTAGAAGAGATTATAAATAAAAGATCTTTTGTGAGAGCACAAAGTGAGCCCCTATTAGGGTCTTGTTCAGAGAGTGAACTGACTTCCAAGATTAGAAGCCCCAAGGTCTCAAGAAATCAGAGACCAGGTGGACAAACACCAAGAGTCAACCAGCCCCAAGGTAGGAATGTTCCTAAAGAATGCTCCTGAGATACCAACTGCCTGGGAACTTACTCCCCCTCCCCTTTTCTTCCAAATAAACTTTCCTGCCAAAGCTGCAAACAAAGACCTTACCATACCTATAAAAGCCCCTCCCCACTCAGCTCAGGGAGGCAGCAGCCACCTCCTTCCTGCACTAACACTGATGCCCCGGTGGCTTCTTTCCCCACCTCCCTCTTCGTTGTGGTTGTTGTTAGGTGCCATGGAGTCAGAGAGTTCTTGTGTCTGTGTGCCCCTTCAGCCAGACTCTTGCTCTACCACTTTTCTTGTGGTAGCACATAATATGAAAATCCCAAAATTTTTCCTAAAACTCCTGATTTTTTTCAACCACATATAAGTAGGAAGATAAGTTGCAGCCAGGTGAGAATGTACAGATTATGGATCTATCCCAGGTAGTAAGAAATATGAACCCAAAGTCAAAAACCTAGATAGACACATATACCTTAATTTCACAATGCAATTTCCAATCCTATTGTATAGATGCTGATTTCACTAACTATATTTTAAAAGCTCTGCAGCCCAAACAATCTGAGGTTATTCATGTATTTAGCACCTTCTACACCCAACTAGCAGGTTTAGGGTTGTGAATGGTGAAAAAATTTGAAGATAAGATTCCTGCCACAAATCATCTCATAAAATAACAAATAAAAACATAAAGATGCATGTGAACAGTCCAATATGTTTTGGGTTCAAGAAACAACTATACTGGAAAATCAGGTCATGTAGAGTTTAGTGTGGATAAAGGAAATGGAGAAAGCTGATTTGAGGAAGCAGAATTTGAACATGGGAACAGAATCTTCAGAAACAGAAGTCAGATTTAGATGTGCCTGAAGGACTTGAGGGAGTATTCCATCTGGGGAAACATCTGTCAAATGACAGATGTAGGTGCTTTAAACAAATGCATCAGGGATGGTGAGAAGTTAATGAAGACCCTCCCCCCAAAAAATTAAAAAAGAAATAAATAGAAATTAGTAAAACTATAGAGAATAACCAATGAAACTGAGAGCTGATTCTTCATAAGATCAATAAAATTGACAAATCTTAGCTAGATTACCTAAGAAAAAAGGAGTAAACACTCAATAACAAAAATCAGAAAGTAAAGTGAGGATAATGCTAACAACTTCTAGAATATAAAAAGTATAATAAGAGTACTATGAACAATTGTATGCTAACAATTTAGGCAACAGATGAAATGGCAAAATCCTAAAAGCATACAAACTACCACAAAAACTGACTCAGAAAGAAAAAAATCTGAACAGAAATACAGTATGTAAAGATATTTAGTCATATTCATAAACCTCTCAACAAAGACAAACCCAAGACTATAAAACTTCATTGGTTAATTCCAACAATCATTTAAAGAACAATTAACACTAATCATTCCTAAATTATTCCAAACAATAAAAGAGGAGTGAACACTCCCTAACCCATACTATGAAGCCAGCATTATGTTGGTACCAAAGCCACATGCAAATAAAGAAAGAAAAGAAAAGAAAATTATAGGCCAATACCCATGATAAAGATTGATGTGAAAATTCTCAATTAAATTTAACAGGACATTCTAAATATTATACAATAAAACTAATTGAGATTTAGTCCTACAATGTAAGGATGTTTCAACATATAGAAATCCATCAATGTAATAAATCATATCAATAAAATGAAGAACAAAAACCACATGATATCTCCATTGATGCATCGAATGCATTTGACATAAGTCAATAACCTTTCATGATGAAACAATAGTCAAGCTAAGAATACAAGAGGGCTAACTCAGCATAATAAAACCATGTATTAAGAACACACAGCTAACATCATACTCAATGGCAGAAAATTCAAAGTTCTTCCTCTAAGATAAGGCTCAAACTAAGGATGCCTTCTTTTATCAGTTCTGTTTAACATAATTTGGTAATTTTAACCATAGCAATTAGAGAAGAAAAAAAAAAGCAATAAAATCATGTCCATTGAAAAGGAAGAAGTAGAAGCCAGATACGGGCTGGGATTTAGCTCAGTTGGTAGAGCGCTGCGCTGCAGTCTCTGAGGTCCTGAGTTCGATTCCCAGCACCACAAAAATGGGAGAAGGGCTTGGCAATCCACTCCCAAGGCAATCCCGAAACAGTCAGCCATTGAAAACCCTAGGAGGGTTGCTATGAGTCAGATACCGACTTGATGGCACACAACAACAACAACAAGAAGCCAGATGCTGTGGCACAAGCCTGTAAATCCAGAGACTTGGGAGGCTAAGGCAGGAAGATGACAAATTCAAGGTCAGGGGCATCCTGTACAATTTAGCAAGGCCCTGTCTCAAAGTAAAAATAAATAAATAATGAAGGGGCTAGGGTGCAGTCAGTGGTCGAGTGACTCCCTAGCATGGGTCCAATGCCCCCAGTACGGAAAGAAAGAAAGAAAGAAAGAAAGAAAGAAAGAAAGAAAGAAAGAAGAGGAGAGGAGAGGAGAGGAGAGGAGAGGAGAGGAGAGGAGAGGAGAGAGAGAGAGAGAGAGAGGGGGGGGAGGGAGAAAGGGAGGGAGGGAGGGAGGAATGAAGGAAAGAAGGAAGAAAGGAAGGGAGGCAAGGAGGGAAAAAGAAAAGAAAAAGGTTTCCAAAGTGATTGGACCACTTTACAATCCCCTCAGCAGTGTAAAATTGTTCCTTTTCACCACATCCTTGCCAGTATTTTTTATTTGTTTTGTTGATCTTGGTAATTCTTATTGCAGTGAGATGGAATCTCAGTGCTGTTTTGATTTGCATTTCGCTAATGGCTAGGGATATTGAACATTTTTTTCATGTGTTTCTTGGCCCTTTGAATTTCTTCCTTTGAGATCTGTCTGTTAATTTCCTTTGCCCACTTATATTTTGGTTTATTTGTTGTCTTGGTATTTGCTTTCTTGTTGTTGTTGTTAGGTGCCCTAGAGTTGGTATCCAACTCATAGCGACCCTCATAGGGTTTTCAATGGCTGACTGTTTCTATTGCCTTGGGAGTGGAATACCAGGCCCTTCTCCCATTTTTGCAGTGCTGGGAATTGAACTTGAGACCAGAGACTGCAGTGCAGCGCTCTACCAACTGAGCTAAATCCCAGCCCATTTGCTTTCTTAAGTTCTTTTTATATTCTTGAAAGTAGTCCTCTGTCCAATGTGTAGGATGCAAAGATTCTCTCTCATTCTGTAGGCTCTCCCTTAAGTCTATTGATTGTTTCTTTTGCTGTATAGAAGCTTTTTAATTTCATATAATCCTGTTTGTTAAATTCTTGGTGCTATTTCCTGGGCAATTGGAGCCTTGCTAAGGAAGGACTTTCCTATGCCTATGTGTTGGCACATGTTTCCTATCTTCTCTTCTAGTAGTTTTAAGGTTTCTGGCCTTATATTGAGGTCTCAACCATTTCAGATTGACTCTCATGTAAATTGAGATATATGGGTCTATTTTCAATTCTATGCAAATGGATATCCAATTTTCCCAGCATCATTTGTTGAAGAGGCTACCTTTTCTTCATTGAATGTCCTTAGCCCTTTGTCAAAAATCAGGTGGCTGTAGTTTCATAGGTGTATCTCTGGGTCTTCAATTCTGTTGCATTGGCCTTCAAGCCTATTTTTGTGCCAGTACCAAGCTGGTTTTGCCACTATAGCTCTGTAGTATTGTCTGAAGTCAGGTATAGTGATCCTGCCTATCTTGTTTTTGCAGCTTAAGATTGTTTTGGCTGTACGTGTTCTTTTGTGCTTCCATATGAATTTTAGTATTATTTTTTCTATTTCTGCAAAGCCTATCATTGAATTTTCAGTGAGGATTGCATTAAATGTGTAAATTGCTTTTGGTAATATAGCCATCTGTACAATATTGATGCTACTGAGCCATGAGCAAGGGAAATTCTTCTGTCTTCTAGCATCCTCTGCAATTGTCTTCTTTAATGGTTTGAAGTTTTCCTTGTAGAGATCTTCAGGGTCTTTGATTAGATTGATACCTAAATATTTGATTTTTTGGTGGGCTATTGTCAATGAGATTGTCACCTTAATTTTCTTTTCTTCCTGTTCACTGTTGGTGTAAAGGAAAGCTACCTATTTTTGCATGTTAATTTTGAATCCTGCTACTTTGCTGAAGGAGTTAATTAGGTCTAAGGGTTTTCTTGAGGAATTTCTGGTGTTGTTAAGATATGGGGTCATGTTGCCTGTTAATAAGGATAATTTGATCTTTTCTTTGCCTATCTGTATCCTTTTGATTTCTTTCTCTTGCCTGATTGGTCTGGTGAGGACTTTGATCAAAATATTGAATAAGAGAGGAGAGAGTGTACATCCTTGCCTTGTTCCTGATCTTAGGGGGAAATGGCTTAAATTTTTCCCCATTTACTATTATATTGGTTGTAGGTTTGTCATAGATGGCCTTTATGATGTTGAGGTATTTCCCTATTATGCGTATCTTCTCCAGGGTTTCTATCGTGAAAGGGTGGTGCACTTTGTGAAAGCCTTTCTCAGCATCAGTTGAGATGATCATGTGGTTTCTGTCTGCAAACCTTAGAAAACTAAGAATAGAACTGCCATATGACCCAGCTATACCACTCCTGGGAATATACCCAAAGAATGAAAAGTCATCATACCACAGGGACACCTGTATTTCCATATTTAATGAAGCTCTCTCTTCACAGTTGTAAGAGTATGAAATTAACCAAGATGTCCATCAACAGAGTAATGGAAATAAGTTATGATATATATATATATATGCCATATATATGCCATCTAGTTGAGTCTGACTCATAGCGACCCTATGTACAGCAGATTGAAACACTTGCCAATTCTGTGCCAGGCAAACCATCTTATTTATGTTTAAGCCTATTGTTGCACACACTTTGTCAATCCATCTGGTGGAGGGTATTACTCAGCAATGAAAATGAGTGAAATAATGTTATTTGCAACAAAATGGCTGGAACTGGGAAATATCCTAAGACAAAAAACTCATGCCCACAAAGAGAAATATCATATGTTCTCACTTATAGTGGGGAGCTAAAACTAATTTAAAGGGAAAAAATACTACATATATATATATATATATATATATATATATATATATATATATATACACATATATATACGAATCAGGCTTACCTAACAAGGGAAAATATGTTGTATATAGTGTCTCTATGAGTTGGATGCAACACAACAGCACCTAACAACAACAGCAACAGAAAGAAGGGGGGAAGAGTCTAGCCGGGGGAGCAAAGATTGTGGAAGAGAGAATGGGGAGGGGAAATAAAGAGTTAAAAAGGGTGAGAAAACAATCTCAAATTACATGATGCAACTACACAAATACATGGAAAAAACAAGGGAGTGTAACCCATAGTTGCATAAGATTCTTACCACATATTAATCAAAGGGTTTTATATATTATGTAAATTGATATAAGTGTAACCAAAAATGATATAATAGGTGCATAATGGAAATAGCAAAAGTCTTACTACCCTGTCCCCACTAGCACTTATTAATAAAAAAAAGAAAAATGTAAAATCATGTCTACAGATTCTATGAGAATAAACTTTTAGAACCAGTAAAGCCAATGAAGTTATAGGATACAAAATTAATATGCAAAAGTCAGTTGTTTTCTGTACTAAAATGAACAGTTTGAGAAGGAAATTAAGAAAACAATCGTGTTTTCAATAATACCAAAGATAATAAAATACTTAGGAATAAGCCTAACTAGGGAGGCAAAACAGGGTATGTATTAAAAACTACAACACATTTCTAAGACAAATTAAAGAAGACACAAATACATGGAAAGATATTTCTGGTCAGAGTTGGAAGGCTTAATATTATAAAAATGTCAGTACTACCCAAAAATGATCTAAAGATTCAATGCAACCTCTATCAAATTCTAACAATTTTTTAAAGAAAAAGAAATGTCATCTAAAAAGTTTATATGGAATCCCAAGGAAACCCAGATAGTCAAAACAACCTTGAAAAAGAAACCAAAGCTGGGGGCTCACACTTTTCTGATCGCAAAACTTGCAGTAAGTCTATACCATCAAACAAATGCGGTACTGTTATAAAGGTTGTTGTTGTTGTTAGGTGCCATCAAGCTGAGTCCGACTCATAGTGACCCTCATAGGATTTTCAATGGCTGACTGTTTGGGGATTGCCTTGGGAATGGGTTGCCATGTCCTTCTCGCATTTTGCAGTGCTGGGAATCGAACTTGGGACCTTAGAGACTGCAGAGCAGTGCTCTATCAACTGAGCTAAATCCCAGCCCTAAAAGGATAGAACAAAGAACCCTGACTTCCAAACCATGTACATGGTCAAATGACTTTCTACACAGATCCTAAATCCATTCATTCAGGAAGTGGCAGCCTTTTTCAACAAATAGTGCTGGGAAAACTGGATATTCTTATGCAAAAGAGACTCTTACACCAAATTCAAAAACTAACAGAATAAAGTGTTATGGTTTGACTATAACATGGCCCTTAAGGCTTGCATTTAAATGCTTGGCCCCCAGTGGATGGCACTATTTTGGGAGCCTGTGGGCCTTTGGGAGGTGGGTTCTGGTGGAGGAAGTGGGTCACTGGGGGCAGGCTTTGAAGGATATCTGGCTCAGACCCAGTGGAGCTTTCTCTCTGCTCCTGTCCATCACAATGTGAACAGCTCTCCTCCACCAGGCGCTCCTGCCACCTGCTCTGCTGCCTTGCCCTCCCTGGCACTAGAGACTGACCCTCTGAAACCATGGGCTAAAATAAACCCTTCCTCTTTAAATTATTCAGTCCAGTAGCTTGTCACAATAGCAAAGCTAGAGAATACATAGAGCAAAAACTTAAACATCAGGGTGAAAATTGTAGAAGTCTTAAAAGTGAAAATGGAGAGGAAGCTTCATGACACTGGATTTGACAGTGATTTCTTGGATATGACAGCAAAAGCATACAACACAAAAGAAAAAATACAGTGGATGCACTTAAAATGTTAAAACTTGTACAGTCAATGACACTGTGAGGAAAATAGCAGCCCATTCTATGAGCTGCTATGGCAGAGAATATTTGCAAATCCTATAACTGATGGGTATAATATGGAGGATATACAAAACACTCCTATTTCTCAAAAACAAAAATTACAAACAACTTGGTTTTAAAAGTGGGCAGAGGAACAAGTGTGGTGGTTCAAGCCCACAAATCACAGCACCAGGAGGCTGAGGCAGAAGGCTAACCTGAGATACAGACTACAAATTCAGGGTAGTGACAGTGAGATCCTGGCTTAACCCCTCCCCTGCCAAAATGGATGAAAAAATTGAATAGACCTTTCTCCAAAGACAATATATAAATGTCCAGTAAGTACATGAAATCACACTTGGTATCACTAATCACCAGGGCAATGCAAATCAAAGGCACAATGAAATATTAATTCACACTCATTTTAGTTGCTATTATAAAAATATTTTTAACACAAAATGACAAGTGTTGATGAGGACATAGAGATATTACAGCTCTAGTCCACTGGTGATAGGAAACATAAAATGATGCAGCCACTGTAAAAAAAATATCAGTTTTTCAAAAAATTAAACCTAGAGCTACCATATGACCCAGATATTCCACTTCTGGATATGTACCTAAAAGAAGATTCTATAACATAAATGAGACTTGAAGACATTATGCTAAGTGAAATAAACCAAGTTCAAATGGAAAAATATTATATGCTTCCATGAAAAATGAGATATGAATGTAGTCACATTCGTGGACAGAAACTAGAATGAGATATGAATATAGTCACATTCATGGACAGAAACTAGGATAACAGTTGTCAGGGATGGGTGAGAAGGGAGGCTGGGGAACTTTTGTTTATGGGTAGTTTCAGTTTGGAAAGATAGAAAAGTCATGAGGATAGATGGTAATGATGGTTGCATAACAATGCCAATATACTTAATGCCAGTGAACTCTTCACTTAAAAAAGAACAAATTGGTAAATTAGATGTTCTGCCTGTTTTGCCCGAATTTTTAAAGATGTTCTTCTATTATCAACTCTCTTGCCCATGGGCTCCTCTGCCTGGTCAAACCTCAGTCCTGACTAAATCTACATCAGACAACTACATTATGCGCATTTGTAGTTGAATTTTCAACTGAAGGGAAGCGATGGGCTTTCCTGACTGGTCTCTTTACACTTAAAGCCCAACAGTCAGAGTGATCCTCTAGAATGTCAGATCATCTTGCTCTTCTGCCAAAAATCCACAAAGCTTTCATATCATAAAATCAAGTCCAAGTTCCAACACGATCTGTCCTGTTCATTTCTTCTCTATTTCATTTGTTATCCTTCCCCTTAAACATTATGTCAGCATGAAACACATGACATTGTACATTAAAAATTTACAATAAAGAAAAATTCTATGCTGCCTGGCTACACTGGTCTGGAGGTTGTGTAGAAATGCCAAGGACCTATTTTTTCCTGTTTAGGACCATTGCATTTGCCATTATAGACTTGGAATGCCTTTCCCTAGTTGTTTACTAAGATATTTCTCCCACTTTATTTAATTGTCTAGTTTAAATTTGCCCTAGAGAGGTTTCCCCATCCGTTCTGTCTAAAATCACAACTTCACTCCTCTTTATTGTTATGATGCTTTATTTTTTTCTCAGAACACAATTATATGCAGTTATGTGACATGACTGATTCTTCATCCACTACCTGTTTTTCTCATTAGAACAATTCCATGTGGATACTGCCTTGAGTTCACTGTTGTATTTTCAGCACTTGGAAGAGTGCTTGCTAGTTAGCTCTCCTTAAATTTATATTGAAGGAGGGAATTACTTTGTGATTCCTTACCAGGTGCTTAGAATCTCTCCTAGACCAACCCCAGTTCCATGGGGCATGCCTGTGATCCCAATGATTGGGGAGGCTGAAGCAGGAGGATCTCTAGTTAGAGGCCAGTTAGCCACCTGCACAGCTCAGAACGATGCTGGCTCAAAATAAAAACAATTTTATGCAAAAGCTGGGATTATAGTACAGGAGTAGAGCCCTTGCCTGGCATATGTACACCCTGGGTAAAAACACCTAGTACCAAAAGAAAAAAAAAAAAAATGAGCTAGCTTAGAGCTGGTTATGAAAGTGGATCCTAACATTCCCCTGACATTTTTATTCTTTATATTTGACCTCTTCTTTCTTGAAGAAGCAGTTTTTGTTGTCCCATCATGGACTCTAGCCTATTACATAAGCAAAACATATCTTTTATAGGCTCGTAATTTAATAGCATAGACCATTGATAAATTTTGATGCAAGCAGGGCTGACTGTATAGAACATAGAAATATACTAAATAGCCTGGAAAGCCTGGCTCATCTTCAACTAATAAACTTGTGCATAAGCTAAAATGAATCCTATAAAATGTATCTACTGATTTTCCTAGGATGAAGTATTTTCTGTAAGAACTTTGTGTTTTGTATTTTCAAATTACATTGAAGATACTCCTGTTGGCTGCTGATTTGTAGGCAGTTTTAGCTGAGTAATAAAAAAAAGAAAGATATTTTATAAAGAGCACAACTATTATTCAAGGAAGATGCTCTATTAGGGAGTCAAACTCATATTTTACAATATTAATTATTCCTTTATGAAAGTTTCAGTGTGTGAATTCCCTTTATACAAAGTTGTGTTGCTGGTAGGTGCCATCAAGTCAGGTCTGACTCATGGCAACTCTATGTACAACAGACAAAACACTTCCCAACACTGTGCCATGCCCAGCACTATGTCAGTCCCTCTCTGCCTTACATACAGTTTTCAGTGGCTGATTGTTTCAAGAATGGGCTAGCAGGTCCCATTTTTGCAGTTCTGTGGATAGAATCTAAGGCCTCAGAGTGTGCAGAGTACACTCTACCAACTGAGCTTAACCCCATCTAAAAAAAATGTGTATGTATAATTATATATAATATAGATATCTTGTACATTATAGTGCCTTAAAAAGTCTTGCCATGTTTCTTTGAGAGATCTATTTATGGTTTTCTTTGAAAAAAAACCCTTTTAACCAAATCAGTTCTTTTTCTGCTTAATGTATGTTTATTCCTAGTAGAAATAATATATAGAAACCACTGATACTCATCCACTAAAATATTGTAGTCCAGTTTTCTCTTTGGAATCAGATAATGTTGAAATTCATTGTCAGTGGCTTACAGTGTATTGTTAGGTATTTTTGTGCTGTCTGACTTTCTGAAACTCCAAATACTTTCACTGATTAAAACCATTTTACATAATAAGAGGCTTTGGGGTGAAAATGATTGACTGGTTGCTATCTGCAAACAGCAATTTATAACCAAAAGGGGCTTTAAGATCCTTAAAATAATTGGTGGCTCATTATTTGTACCAAATTGCTGAGGTTAGCTTTTCATTTAAGTTTTAGCAAAACCACATTTACCAAGTATCAGTGTAGGCTTGGGAACGGAGTACAGTCCGTCATATCACTTTTCCGAAATGACAAAATGACAGTGGAGCTATCTGTGTGGATGAAGGTGGGAAGCCTTAATACCAAAGTTAAGTAAAGCAGCACTCAATAATAAGGAGGTTTGTCTCCACTTTCAACGAGATGTTGCATTAGTTTCCTTACCGGTGTCTCAATACTAGTTAGATAAAAGGGGGCTACTTGGAATTTGGTGTTGAACAAGTACAAGGGGTGACCCCATTTTTGGCTACCTCATTAGAGGTCCCAAGGTCAGAATCACCCTGGATTGTACCCAGCCTGTAATAACCAGGGGAGCACAGCAGGAACGGGTCAGTCCCCCTGCTCAGCACATGGGTTTATGGAGCTGGTGGTTCTCTGACATCTTGTATAGAAGACAATATCCGCAGTTGTGCTATAAAAGGCCTCTTCATTCCAACACAAGAAGAAATGCTTGGTACATGTCAAGTATTATAACTGGACACTTTGTCTAAAGAAATTACAATCTTAGCCAGGCGCGGTGGCGCATGCCTCTAATCCCATGGGCTCAGGAGGTAGAGGCAGGAGGATCGCAAGTTCGAGACCAGAGGCAGTCTGCGTAATTTGGCAAGACCCTGTCGCAAAAAGTAAAAAATGGGCGGGGGTGCAGTGGGGTGCAGCTTGGTGGTCCAGCACTTGCAGAGCATGCAAGCTCGAGGCCCTGGGTTCAATCCCCAGTACCACCAAAAAACAAAAAGAAAAGAAATTATGATCTTCACAATAGCCCTAATGGCCTTTTGATTCCTCTCAACTTAGATACAAGGGAACTGATCTTCATGGTAAATAAACCAAAAAAACTATGGACATTTGTTACCTGGGATTATTTGAATCCAGTGTTTAATATCTGCCTACTAAACTATTCTGTCCTGAACATATTTAGGGTTTCAAGCAAAACAGGTCTCTCCTCTCTAAACTTCAAAGACGTGCTGGAGGGTGATGTGATGGGTCTGTGATGGCTCCAGGGGTTCCCACCTGAGGGCTGGCAGCCAGTGGGCAGGCTGGCTCACTAGGCTCCATGGGAAGGTCCTTCTGAGCAGGTGTGCAGCCTGCGAGGAGCTCAGAGATGAGTCCCTCACTGTTACTATGCCATGCGTTAATTTCAGGGTAAATGTATGCTTCCCTCAGGGAGCCTTCTAGAGTAATAATCTCTGACAAATGGTGATCCTGTCGCACCTAGGCTCTCCAAATAGCTCCCCCGAATTGATTTTGCATGTAAATTACAGTGCTCCTGTTAAAGAAGACTTCAATAGATGTAGCTTCGTTCTTACCTGTTGGAGGTGAAAAGAAAAATGTCATGATCTGCGAAGAACATCTTTCAATCACTCTACACTTTCTCTTACATGTTAATTTTCTTGCAAGTAGATTTTAGGAACTTGGACTCCTGTACCTTACAAAAAAAGAAGGTGTCATTGTGAAAGTTTATGTCACAAGGTCCTACAAATAACTAGAGATAAATATGAGTTGGCAAGCATTGCATCTTCTATTTCTTACATTTTAAAACATTAGTTACATCTTTGTTTTATTTTAATTTTGTGAGAAACAAATGTAGTCACTGAATTTTTGTGTAAGTATTCATAACACGTCACCTATACCTTCTCCGTGTTCCTCATTCACTGTCTCTGTAAGCAGAATCTTCCAAGTTGCTTTAGATTTTCAGTGCTCAAATACAGGTTGATATTCTTTCCTCTTCCATTCACTGAAATAAATAGTCTTTGTGAAATGATCATTTTGGTCCATTTTTTTTTCTTTAGGAAAGACAATCCAAAAAACGGAGTTAAGAGGGAATGAATTAGAATAAAGCTCTCTTGGCCTCCTGTCTGAATTGTCCATGGAGCACCTTGTGAGGAGAGGTCATTAAAAATTCCATTAGTTGAACCACACAGGCTTTTCTTGCCATGTCCCTCAGCAGTTATATATCATGTGCTCCTTCTATAGTCAGAATAATCTCAGCAACTTCTAAGTGCTCACCTATTGGTCTTGACATTGAAAATCTAAGCTAGTAAATGGATTGTTGTTGTTGTGAGGTGCTGTCAAGTCGTGTCCAACTCACAGCAACTCTTATAGGGTTTTCAATGGCCGACTGTTTCAGGATTGCCTCAGGAGTGGATTGCCATGTCCTTGTCCCATTTTTGAGGTGCTAGGAATCAAACCTGGGACCTCAGAGACTGCAGAATGGTGCTCTACCAACTGAGCTAAATTCCAGCCCCGTAAATGGCTTAGAAGTCCCTTTACAGAGGGAGTACCCAAACTCCGCTCCCTGTGGATTAGGAGACCTGAGTGCTGTCCAGGGTGTGTCACTGTGTCACTCTTTACTCTTGGGCGAACTCACTGTTCTGGGAAAAGTTAGTTTCCATTTTTCAAACCTGTTTCCTTGTTTTTTTGAGGGGAATGGAGCAATTTCCAGGATACTGTTATTGTTGTTGTTAGGTGCCGTTGAGTTGGGTCTGACTCATAGCAACACCATGTACAACAGAGGAGAGGCTACCCAATGCTGCCATGCCTGGCACTGTCAGTGCTTCTCTGCCCTTCATAGGGTTTTCAGGGCCTGATTGTTTCAGGATTGTTTTAGGAGTGGGCTGCCAGATCCTTCTCCCATTTTTTGCGGTGCTGGAGATTGAATCCAGGGCCTCATAGTGTGCAGAGCAGCATTTTACTAACTGAGCTAAACCCTAGCCCATATGGATGCTATGTTGTTGTTTAGACCATAAAAATAGTTTCTTTTTATGAAGAAAAATAATATTTAGTATTAGTGAAAGGTTCAAAAGAATCAGTGTGCTTAGTAATAAACTTTTTAAGCCATGATGTATTTCTGTCTTTTTGTAAGTCTTCTTTGTTGGTGGGGGTTTGCTAGTCCCTACCAGGAAGCACAGATACAAACTTAAGGGGTGAGACAGATAAACTATTAATCTTCTACAGTATTGAAGGAATACATGTTGCCCTCTAGAGGCCACACAGGGAAAATACAAACCCAGTGGTCCAGTTATCTCACATTTAATGCTACAAGTTTGAAAATAAAAAGTGTCTCTTGCCTTTGCAATAAACAACACATAAGGTAGCACAGCCACCAAAAAAGGCTGAAGCCACCAGGAAAGAGATGACACATATTTTCACGAAGTAATGAGGGTTTTTTCCCTTAAAACTTCCTCATTATGTCTTTCTCAGTTACCAAAGAGCCCAGAAAGAAATAAACAATGAGAAAGAGGAAAGTGTGAAGCATGAGGGTAACAAAAAGCAAATTAATCTTTTTCATCTATGCAGTCTCTATCTTAAATATATATTACTTTGTACTTCAGAAAATACATTATGCTTTCTTGGATAAGGTATGTGCTGAACTTCCGAAGCAAAAAATGTGATTAGAAAAGAAAGATGAAAATCAAAGAAAAGCCATGAATATGGAATTAGAAGTATTTTCTTTTTATATAGAGACAACTCTTCTCTGATGAAAAAGATCATAATTAAAGAGAAAATCCTTTGCTGCTACTTTCTGAAGAATGTGTGTGTATGTGTGCAGATAGACATGTATAGTTGGATAAATAGATTGATAGGTAGACAAGAGAGATAGGCTCTCAGGTTAGAATATATAATATAGATTAATCATAAAAATGCAAATTTTCAATTTTAAGCATTTAGAAGACTACAGAAATAGCCATTATGAACTCTGATATTTAGAAAGGTTCTTCTTAGGAAAATTCTCTTTTCTTAAAAATACCAATTTTTATAACCCTTCAAGCATCATACAAAATTCTAAGTCCAAAGAAATCCTTTCTATACTTCATATCATTTAAGGAATGTACTATTTGTCTTATGCTTTTGACATCTCCACACAATTCCATGTTTTAAAGTAACGCAGAGGTCACAAAGATATTTTTTTTAACGTACACAATTAGATTCTTACACCACTCTTCTAAAATGGGGTTATTTAACTGATTTTATAGATAAGATAATGACAATCATTCATATTATTTGACTTATTTCTTAGCAAGAACGTGGTAAGCCTTTATATTAAAATACAAAATGTGTGACTTCAAAACTTCTCTTTTTACTGTGCACAATTTAATCTAGGCAAAAACCATATGGATTCAAAACATGAAACATTTAAAACAAGTGGAAGTTCTAGAAAAATTGGCTATTAAGTGATGCTGGTAAACAATATGCAAACAATAATTGAGCGTTCTGAGAAGTGCAAGAAGAGAAGAAATGAGAAGAGAAGAAAGGCAGAAAAGAGGATAGGATGGAAAGAAAGGAAGAATAGAAATTCAGCATGGGTCTCAATCTCATGCACTGAGTTTTATACTTTGGATTTGGCAGAGAAAAGAACATAAAATAGTATTCCAAATGTAAGGATTGCAAAGGTATTTCTGAAGTAGCAAGCTCCGGTGCAGAGAAAAGAGTATCACAAAAGAGTAAAAGAACATACATTGATAACGAGCCACCAGGGCATACCTATGGTTGGTCAGAGCCAATGGTTGACTACACAAAGTTACTTAATGAGAGAAGAAAAAAGCACTCTATTAAAGGGTGCACTTAAAAACCATTTTCCATCTGCTTTCCTGGAAATGGGTGTTCAATCAATGAATAATTCATCCAGGGCAGGAAAAGGAAAAATGCAGAATATATTCACTTGGCCAAAATATGCAGGACAGTCAACTAGTAACAGCTTCAGTTGCCCTGACATTAAGGTTTAATTGAAGGAAAAATCAATTCTGAAATTTCAAAGGAAAATTATTTCTTTCATGAAATCTGTAACATTGGACAGAAGCTTTTGAAGACATAAAACTAAATTGAGGGCAAAATGGGCTTATGAATTCAAATCATAAAGGTCATCAATTTTATCCCTACCCAGTTTAGTTAAGTAGAAAGTCATCATTTTCTTTTCACCCTGCTTCATTTCCTTTGCTTTTGCATTCCTGTGTCTCAGGTTCAGTAGGCAGAGAGTATTACAGAATGTAGAACAGGGCCCATAGCAACACACTGGCTCTAATTGGAAGCCATGCTATCCTGGGATCATATTTTTAAGAAAACTTTAGGAATTGGCCTTCATTGTCTTATAGAAAATTATCACCAACCTAAAGCCATGGATGTGGTTCCCAGGTCCATGGAACTATATTTTGATTTAGGTTAGCCAAAAATTCCTTTGCCTGATCACTCAGCTATGCTCACTCATGTTCTTAAGAACAACTCCTTGATTGGTTGAAGGGGACATTACCTGGGATGGCTTTTTTGTTTGTTCCACATTGTCTCTGAGGCTTCTTTTGGGCATACAAGAATATTTAGACTCTAATTTGTTTTTTTTATTTTGCTTAAATTCCCAGACTTGTCTTTTCCAAATGCACACATGCCATTATTTTTCAATTATTTTTCATTTATGCAATATCCTTTACTCTCCCAGAATTTACAGAATGATTTCTTGCCTCTTAGGATGTTTTTCTGGTACATCTTTTTAACTTATGTAGTTTCTACTCAGCCAAATACAAGATTCCCCACAAGTATCAATTGGTGCCTGAAAGACAATTTGATCCCTGACTTAAACATCCCATAGAGGCCTTTGTGCTCATCTGCCGAAGTGCATCATACTATATTAGAAATGTAGGCTGTTTCTTTTCTTTTTCCCATGTACTCATGTTAATTGAGAGACGCATTGTTGCCTTCTGTTTTTGCGCCTTTAGTACTTACCCTGGTATATTCGTATATACTATAGCATTCAACAGATGTTTAAAATAATTGGATGTGGGAAGTATGCGATAAAGGAAAAAAGAAAGTTGATTATCAGTTATTTAACACCATAAGAATGCGGTGTAACAGACAAAGACAATACTTTAGTGGCAGGAAACATATGCATTTATTTTTGCTCTGAGTCGAGAAGGTTCCCCTGATATGGACAAGTGTGGCCAATCTTGACCTTGACTTGCTATGCACTTGCATGCAATGTGTGATGATTGTTGGGGCTGCCTGATGCAGGATAGCCTCAGATGAGGATACTTACCTCTTCTCGGCATGGTACAAACCCTCCTTTGAGAAGATCCAGGCTAAATCTCCTGGAAGATGCAGGCCTCTGCCAGAGTTCCTAGGCTTAGAATGGACAAAAGCTTCCTCGGGTTTTATCTGCCCACTAAGGCAAGCCACAAGACCAGCACAAAGAGCATCAATGTCCTGTCACCATCACCTGGAGTAATAGATACAGCACAGCCTACCTAAAGGACATTATGCTAATTTGCATAATCATCTGAAGCAGGATATAAAGGAAAAATTTTAGGTGCATGGGAAGGAAAAGTCTTCTCTCATCCTGGGAACTTGCCTGGGTCTTATCAGCTGAGAATTCTAGCACAATCCAAGGAAGAGAAGCTGCTGGGAGAACAGTCTGCATAGAAACCAGTGCTTCCCCAAGAATCTCACCAAACCAGATTATGGACTACAATTAAAGTTAACAGGCCTATGTAATTTCCTTAAGACTAGATAGAGTAGGAGCCTGAAACCATAGCACTCTGGCGTCTGGTCTTGCCTGATCTCAGAAGCTAAGCAGAGTCGGCCTGGCTAGTCCTTGAATGGGAGACTGTCTGGGAATACCAGGTGCTGTAGCCTAGGGAGAAGGACCTCGCCATCCACTGCTGAAACAATCCACCACTGAAAATGTATAAATAGCAGAGAAGCACTGACAATAGTGCTGAGCGTGGCACAGTGTTTCATTTTGTTGTACATAGTGTCACTAAGAGTCAGATCCAACTCAATGGCAGCTAACACCACCAACAGATAGAGTAGGAATTTTCTCAACTATCCCAATCTAGGCATTTTAACAATGCACCTTTTCCAACCTGTAAATCTATACCAGACACCCACTGGGACCTCATTGAGCACAGTTACTTCAAAAGCCCCAAATCATACATATGCCCCTTATAAGACACCTAGGGGGCCTCTCTGTCTAGACACACAGCTTGCTGGAAAGCATGTACTATCTCTTACCCTTTATCTAATACACTCAGAACTCTGCTCCACTTCTCTTTTTCATCCTGAAATTCTTTTCAGCAACCGAGACAAGGATCCAGCATCTCCCCTGAGTGGAGGCCCCGAGAAAGGGAACTCCTCAGGGCAGGTGCTCATGTTGGGGTACAGTACCCCTAAACCCACTGACATATCCACATCATTCAATAGCATGCTACGAACTCTCTCTCTCAAATTTCTAAGGAAATATAATTTCAAAGTTCTTGTCAGATTGGTTCAAGCTACTTCAGTTTGAAATAAAAGTTTCCGATGAAAACTGAGGAATTGAGAAACAAAACAATCATTTAAACACTGAGTGCCTCAGCTCAAACAATAAAGAAATTATAAAATAAAGATGCTAATGAAACAAAGAGAAATAAGGAAGGCGGGGGAAGCACAGATAATGACTCAACAGAACCAAACAGCTAAACTGCAGCAATCAAGGCAACGAGCAAGAAAACAAAAGGCACTGATTAAATCCAACCTCTCTTGCTCCCAAAATAATATGTATGTGGCATCATTTTTGACAAATAGCATGGAAAAGACTTAAGTTGGAGTGCAGCAAGCATTATCAATTCTATTTTCATTACCATTGGAGGAAAGATGCATTTCCTTGATCAATTAGGAAAAATTACCCCTACTAAAGTATTGTGTATACCAAGCCACTTGAAGCTATTTTGTCCTTGCTCTGGCCTTGAAGAATTAGAAGAAGATCATATATTATCATCCACATTCAGCTTGTTTCTCTTAATCAGGAGACAAATTCCCTGCTTAAGGACGATCTCCACAGAGTTTTAGCAAAGCCAAGGCTAATAGCTGAATGTCAAGAACACGAAGTCGTTAGTTAAAGAAGATGGTGACCCAAAAGGCCTTAGGTACCATTTGTATTTACACCTGTACTTACAGCCACTCTTCATTGCCAGCCTGGCATTACTACATGAGTTCTGCCTCTTGTCAGGTCAGCATAACAGCATGCCCCTCTGGGTCCATTGAAAAATTGTCTTCCATGCAACTTTGTCCTGGAGCCAAAAAGGTTGGGGACTACTACCTTATAATCTGGGTGGTCCAACTAAATTGGTCTCTCTGCTCTTTTTTCTTTTTTTAAGGTCATTTACTTCTAGAGATTTTGTCATTGTAAAGTCTTTTTCTGTCCCTTTGAGATTAGTTGTTGTTAGGTGCCATCCAGTCGGGTGTCCAATTCATAGCAACCCTACCTATGACAAGTGAAACACTATTGTTAGTGCTTCTGTGCTATTCATAGGGTTTTCAGTGGCTGCCTTTGAGATATAAATCCTCTTAAATGTCTCTTTCCAAGGCTGCGGATGTAGCTCAGTGATAGAACACTTGCATAGTAGCGTGTGCAATGCTCCGAGTTCCATCTTCAACACTGCAAAGAACAAAAAGTCTTCTTCCAGCTTTACAATTCAGAACTGTTTTTCTCAAGATCCTGAGATCCACGCCTTTGAAATATAATCATCTGTGAAGAGGGTGTCCTTACCTCCCAGTCCCTGTGGGAGGCAGGAGCCTAACTTATCTTTGTTGTGCTCTTTGCTCTAAGTGTAAAATTTTCTTCTGTCCTGAAGACACAAAGAAAATTCACTTTTCCTTTGGGTATAGACAGTCAGCAAAGAGATGGCCTGTGATCTCCCTCCCACCACCACTTCAACTCTTAAAAGCTCAGAGTGAATCCTTCCCTGTCTCTCCTATTGCATTAGCCTTGAATAAAGTCCCCCATGTTTTTTCTTCTTTCCATTTGTCTGGTGCAACTTTTGCTTTGACAAGGGCATCTTAATATTAGCAGAAATTGAGAAGTTTGAAAAGTCCTTCTGAAAATTTGAAAGTCTTTACAAAAATTCTAAGAAGTCTGAATGTCTTTGCAAAGTATTTAAAGAGCAAATAGTTCATCATTTAAGAAAGCCTCATTTATTCAGACCTGATTTAAATTAAGTTAGGCCAGACCTAAAAAAATTTTCCCTTGATTGAGGGAAGAGAACAGTCTTATATTTTTCATAGGTAACTTCAACTTGAAGCTTCTATTTGAAGTTTTTTTTTCCCCCCCATGGACACTTTTCTTTAGCCTTAACAGTATATTTTCCTGTTAATCTTTTGGCTAATCTATGTGGCTAATAATTGAAACAAATGACCTATTGCTAAATTAACTACATTCGAACCTGATTAAATTTAATTTCAACTTAATGTACATTTTGTATCATATCTTCCCCTCTCTTGTAAGTCTTGTTTCAGAGCTCAGGACACTTAGAATTTGTTGAGCTTAGTGAGGAACTTTGGCATTCATATACTATGTCTGGAAAAATACAAAGAAAATAAATATAATTCTGTGGTGAAGGGACATGCAAACAATCAAAGAGATTTATGAATAGGAAGAGTTACCATAAAAGAAATATATGGAAAAGATTGAGAAGAGGGTGCCCAGTAGCCATTCTAGGGAGTTGTTTTAAGGTGCTGTCAAGTTGGGTCCAACTCATAGCTACGCTATGTACAACACAATGAAACATTCCCTGACATTGTGCCATGCCCTGCACTATGTCAGTAGTTCTCTGCTTAGGAGTTTTGATGGCTGATTGTTTCAGTAGTGGGCTGCCAGGTCTTCTCCCAAGCCTACAGCATCCAGTATTCCCAGGCAGTCTCCCATCCAAGAACCAACCAGGCCCAATCCTGCTTAGCTTCCCACACCAGGGTGGTATGTTGTTGTTATTATTAGGGTGGTATGACTGTAGACAAATGTAAATATAAGTGATTGAAATTTTAAAGTGCTGGGCACAGTGGCACATGTCTGTAATCCCAGTGACTCGGGAGGTAGAGGCAGAAGGATTGCAAGTTTGAGACCAGAGGCAGTTGTGTAATTTAGCGAGACCCTGTCTCAAAAAGTAAAAAAATAGGCTGGGGATGCAGCTCAGTGGTACAGCACCTGCAAAGCATGCAAGCGCGAGGCCCTGGGTTCAACCCTCAGTACTGAAAAAAAAAAAATTAAAGCAACAGATTGTCATTTAATATCGTATATATATATATGTTGTTGTTGTTGTTAGGTGCTGTCGAGTCGGTATCCGACTCATAGCGACCCTGTATACAGCAGGTGAAACACTATTGTCAGTGCTTCTCTGCTGTTCATAGGGTTTTCAATGGCAGATTGATTTTTGGGAGGGGGTTGCCAGGTCCTTCTCCCAAGCCTACAGTATCTGGTGTTCCCTGGCGGTCTCCCATCCAAGTACTAACCAGGCCCGACCCTGCTTAGCTTCCAAGATCTGACGGGATCGGATGCCACAGGGCTACAGCT